>BRDA01002258.1:0-22212 GCA_036984385.1 Crenuchus spilurus
GGCCAGTCGAGGCCAGCCCAATGCCCCATAGACCCCCGGAGACGCTCAGCGTCCGATGGGCGGGACACAGCCCAACATTTATCCAATGACTCGTCTCGTTTCGCTGCACGCTTTGCATTGCCATTGAACTCTGTGGACGCTGAGCGTCCACCCTGTTTAAAGCACTGTGAAGCTGCGGGAATGAGTGAGAGGAAAGCCGCGTCATTACCAATGATAAGAAGCTGATTCTGAACAAAAGTTGAGCGCGTTGTAGCGCATATTTAGTCAATGACGTACACACAACAGTATGTTATTGATCACTTATTTTTTTATATTTTAGGGGAAGCTGAGCTTCCCTTGCAGTCTTAGAGCAATCACCTCTGCCTGGACTGTAGAAAAGGAGGATAACCTAGTGGAGCGAGCAAGAGTTTTACCATTTATTACACGACGGAGATGAAAAGGAAAAAAGTGGACAAATCGCTGAAGCCTTCAAAATCCCAGGTGTGTGTACTATGCTAAAGCTAACTAGCTAACTAAACACTACTGAATGGGGCTATTTAACGATGATTTTAATCTTAAAATGTATTGTTTTCCCCAACAGCTTGAAGAAAATGAGGAGCATGCAGACACACAGGACCAGGAATACATGGATGTGAATCATATGTTGACAGTATTTTGAGCTCTGATAGCTCTGTACTTGTAATGCACGTTTCTATATTTTGATTTTACACTAAGTTGTCTTATTGTGCATCGTTATTTTTGATACAAAAGAAAGGTTTAATAAATACACATTTTGCAATAATTATGCTCTTTATTGCATTAATTCTATGTAAAACGAAAGCAGATGGAAAATAATCTCCAAAATAAATCTAGTTGCAGTCTTTAAATTTGTGACCCTGCAAGATCCACAGTCTTGACAAAATTTTAAGACTGCGACTAGAATGTGACTAAAAAGTATGTAGATGTGAGATGGTGTCAGACTTTAGTCTGTTAAAAATCTTTTCAGAATCTTTTCAAAGTCGTTAGGCGTATGGTAGGCTTAACCTGTCTGTGCTAGCGGAGATGATTCTCTTAATGGAAACAAAGCACTGTTGTACATCACTCTGGATAAGAGTGTCTGCCAAATGCTGTAAATGTAAATAATAACTGTAATATGCAGTAAGAGTAGTATTAACACTTTACAGTGTGTGTGTGTGTATATATATATATATATTTATATATTTATATATATATTTATATATATATATTTATATATATATATATATTTATATATATATATTTATATATATATATTTATATATTTATATATTTATATATATATTTATATATTTATATTTATATTTATATATTTATATATATATTTATATATTTATATTTATATTTATATATTTATATTTATATATTTATATATTTATATTTATATATTTATATATTTATATTTATATTTATATATTTATATTTATATATATTTATATATATATATTTATATTTATTTATATATTTATATTTATATATATTTATATATATATATATATTTATTTATATATATACACACATTATAAAGTATACATTTATACATTATAAAGTATACATTATAAAGTAAATGCATTAATTAGTATTAATACTTTATAATGTATAATAACTAATATGCAGTAACTCTAGTATTAATACTTTATAATGTATAATAACTAATATGCAGTAACTCTAGTATTAATACTTTATAGTGTATAATAACTAATATGCAGTGACTGTAGTATTAATACTTTACAGTGTATAATAACTGTGTAGTATGCAGTAACTGTAGTATTATTACTTTATACTTTATAACTGTGTAGTATGCAGTAACTGTAGTATTAATACTTTATAGTGTATAATAACTAATATGCAGCAACTGTAGTAGTAATATTTTATAATGTATAATAACTGAATAATATAGTGTGTGTAATACATTTATATATGTGATAACTGTGTAATATGCAGTAAGTATGTACTAGTTATATGTAATAAGAGTGTCGGCGCGTGCGCTGCTCGGTGCTCACGACGTGTAGCTCGCGCGTCGGCGGTCCGGTGCGTGTGACGCAGTGAGGACGGCAGGGGCGGGGCTCCGCAGCGGTAGCAGCACGAGCGGCGGCGGAGCGGAGAGAAGGAGGAGGAGGAGGAGGAGGAGGAAGCAGCAGCAGCAGCAGCAACAGCGGGGATGGAGGAGTAACACTTCGGGAAGGTAACGCAGCCGTCGGCGAGGCTTTACGCGGGTTTACGCCGCCGCTTTTCGGTAGGAAATACACTGACATACGTTCACGGAAAAGCGGCGGGGACTGTAGAACGTCCAGCCCCCGCCGGAGCTGCCCGTGACCGCCGTGTGGAGACTCTTTTGTTCAGCCCCGGAATGGCCGCTGTGTGTGTGTGCGTGTGTGCGTGTATGTGTATACACACACAGATAAAGTATCAGCTGTAATGCAGGCAGAATTAAAACACATCACAGCTGCTTAAAGCTATTAATCGGGTGTTTGAGAATCCTCCACTTTGACCGCGGTGATAGCAGCGCTCTGTGTCCGCCTCTGGGGCCGCCTCTCCCTGCCTGAGCTTCGCTCTCCGCCCGCCGCGGCTGGAGGTGCTGGTGGAGAGGCCCCGCGGGAGAGGAACAGACTATGTCCGCCTTGTGCTTGTGGCTGACTAATTATAAACTAAATATAAATATAACGAATTATGAGCGTTATAGAGCTTTAAGTTTCTAGAATAATGTGTAGTTTATTATTTCTGTCTTGTTGTTTTTCGCTAACAGTGCTAACGCTAGCTTAGCTAAAGCTAAGGGTGGCTAACTTCACTGTAGTAGCTGACATGTCTATTATATCTTTATTTAGGCATATTTCATCAAATAAAATGCTTGTTGTGTTGTAAATGTAAATAATTCAAGACTAAACTGACTTATTTAAGGTTAACAGCTCAGAAAACGAACATTATCAGTTAGCATTTAGCCGTTAGCAGCTAATGTTAGCGTTAGCCTGAGATTTTAGCTGTAAAACAGACTGGACTGGTACTCTTAAATCTCTTTAACATCACCTGAGTTTATAACCTGTCAAAGTTGAGTCTCCTCACTGTTAATCTGTGTTTAGTGATAATAGTGTTAATCTCTGTAGTGTCTCTGACCTCTGTAGGCCTCGCACAGCTTCATTGGAGCTCTGGTCTTTTTTCAGGACAGTTTACACTTTTTTCACAATAATGCTCATCTTTGTCATGTATGTTGCGTTTTGGACCTCCTCTGAGCTACTGACCCAAACCAGGTACACCTGGTAAAGCTGTCAACTGCTCCAAAACAAGCCAGGAATCAGCAGAGTGGTGTTACTGTATTATTAGCAGGTATAACAGCTCCCAGATACCGTCTGAACAGCTGGATTATGATTTGAGGTGATCACAGCAGCCACATTCACATGCAGCCTAATCATGCAATCACTACTATTAATAACTCAATCACAATAGTGTGTCCATGTATACACCTTAAGTGAAACAGAATAGTCTACAATCTCTCACAGTAATGCCTATTTTTGTGTTTTGGGCCTCCACTGAGCTCTGTAACCAAACCAGGTACACCTGCTACAGCACCAAGACCTCTAAAACAAGCCAGGTGTGGTGTTACTGTAGTACTAACAGCAATAGCAGGTCTAAATAGCTGGATGATCACAGTAGCTATGCTTACATGCAGCCTGATAATCTGTTGATAACCTGATGGAATAGAATACATGTATGTATACACATCAATCTGAATAGGCTAGTCAGATTGAATCCATTTTGTTTGAGCAAGGTGGATTACCCCTTGAATAATCTATAAAATAGAAGAATAACAGCCATGTACACACCTCTATTCAATTACGTCACCAATCGAGTGTGATTTTGCAGCATAGTAGACATTCAAAATTTAATAAGGTGGGAGCGAGAACTCATCTGCCCAAGAGATGCAGTTTATGCGGAGTTCAATTTAAAACATGAATAGGTTAACTTTCAGTTTTTTCAAAAATTTAATTGCACAATTTTGGCACCATATTTTGTTGACAAAATACTGTACTATTCTGTCTTTTTGTTAAGTTCTGTATGTGTTTTTACTTTATGGCCAGAGTATCATGATACTACACTTGGTATTGGTATCAAAATAAAAATTCTGGTTTAATGAGAACCCTACTGTGAACTTTAAAAGACTTTAGATAGATGTCTGAACAACTCATTAGATCATGAGAGCTTTAAAGATGGCGCTAAGAATGTGTGTGGTGGCGGGTAGAAACCTGAGGGATGTTGCAGGCTTTTATTACTTTATTTTGATGTGTTGCCATGGTAACGTGTACACTAAATTGTGCTAAGTATTTTATGGATTATTTTTTTGTCCGATTACTTGCAGTGTGTGTATAAATGGAGATGTTCAACAGATTGTTGAGTAGAGTGTGAATATAAACACCGTCTGAATGTATAATCAGAATGAATTCAGTCAAACTGACCAAACGCTTTGCATGTAAACACAGTGAGTGTGAACTGCAAACCAGATAGCTCAGCCGGCTGGAATGCTTGCTGACTTTCGATGTGTTCGATGTGTACCTCAGCGGACCGGTTTGGTAGGATTTGGATCTGCAGACAGGACTGTGATTGTGTGAAAGTGTTTGGATGTGTGAAGGTGTTGTGTAGTGTCAATGCCTACACATGGCTGGAATTCTGCTTAAAGGGGACATTATGAAAATACTCAGTATTCATTGTTTTTATACCTATATTTTAAGTGAGCAGCACAAAATCAGTTCATTTGTTCATATAAGACGGCCCGACCCTCCCTGTGATCACAAGATTCTGTATTGGTCACTTGAAGCTGACATACTAAATTCAGAATTTTGACTTCAATACCAATTGTAGTATCACAATATTTAAACCAAATAGGCTGTAAACTACAACCACTCACCGTCTTTTAACACTTAATTTTTTTATTCACATTTCTAAAATGTTACGCTTGTCTGTTCTTTCTCTATAATATATACACAACTTTTTAGTCATCAGAATAACAGTGCTAAAATAGTGCTTATTTGTGTTAGAAAATGTAAACGTTTATTGCAGAATTTGAGTGCTGAAACATTAAAACAAATTGATTCTTGGTACAGATCTGAACTGTTTTAAACAGTAAAATAAAAGTCTGGAGCCAGGACAGAGTGAGACACATCAATACAACTTATAATCCCTTCATAACAAAACAATCTGATACCTTTGTTCTAAAACTTAGAAACTGAGGTTGTTTCTTAAGCAGTGCCAGCCCAGTAATTGTCCACCACTGCGAAGGTACTGTGGACCTTCATACAAGTGCAGCATGTTAGTCAGGAAAAACACCTGTGGTTGTGTGACCTCCACTTTCAGAGACTGGGGGGTATGTTACCAAATCAAAACTCCTCACCTGTGACTTTATTGGAAAGGCTTTGGCTTAACTTTGGGCAATGGATCAGCCAAAAAATCAGACTCCCATAACTTCCCCCTTATCCCAGATTTGTTGGATCAGTCAAAAATGTTTAATATCTGAAGTTTGCTTATTTAGCTTTTATTGGGAGCAACTGTACCAGCGTAATGTTGCTGTCAAATAGTGGAGGCTAACTGCATTGCTAAATTGACACAGTTTTATATTAGGTAGAATTGGTAAATTTCATTTGCTTATGTTGTTTTTGATACTTTGATATATGGTTATCTTTAAAAAACTGATAACAGCAGTGCCAGTTCACATTACACTATAGTAGGTGGACCTTCCCATACAAAAAGTACCATCAATGTATTGTCATAAAAAACATTGGTCATTTTTAACTCTTACCTTTAGCGTGTTTTAAAGTAATGTAAAATTCACAATATATTTCATTGATTAGCATAGAGTGGCCAGTAGAGGACACTTTATGGATAAAGCTCTGTACAAGCTGAAACATATTGGTTAGAATTATCAGCTATAATTGGAGATTAATTTAGTTTTAGTTGATCCATTGTGCGTCCTTAGCTACTTCGTTGTTTCTCAAGTAGCTTTGTGGGCTGAGCTTGAAGAAATTGAATGTGAATTGGACAAAATTAGGCAGCCAAAAGCTGTGATTAGAGTTCAGACTACAGTTGCACCAATAATTGTAAGTATCAATCAATCAACCAGATAATTGTATATTTTCTATACAAATGAGCAAATGAACTGATGAGCTGTGTATGGATTACAGAGATGATATTTTAAAAAAGGACATGCAGAAATAAACCTTTGTTGTTAAAGACAGTGATGAGTGTTTTGAGTTTATAGTCAGAGCATTGATCTGGTATCAAGTAGAGGTGTTGAAATTAATCATATAATCGATGCATCGAGATGCGGGCGTGGGCAATTCCGCATCGATGCAGTTACAGACCATAATCGATTTTAACGTGATGTCATTCATTGCATACGTAATAGCAAAAATGGTGGAGATAGTTCGCGACGTTGAGATTAAAAACGCACCAAATGTTTAAAAGCCAAAATATGGACACTATGATTCTATGAGCTGACTGGGAAGCATAATAACGTTCGTTTCCATTTCACGTCTAAGCAGCCTGACAGTGAGTTAGCCAGCGCCGCTGCTCACTATCAAGTCTTCACACTGAACTGCGGCTTCCTTGTAGGAGCGCATATGAGAGCCAAAACGAGGTTAAACCAAGCACGCGCAAGAGCAGAAACAGCTATGAGGTGAGCAGAGAAACAAGCAAACAATGGCAAGTCGAGCTGAGATACGATATCTGTGTCTTTTCACAGCTGCGTGAGTCACTGCGCACTTCACGCTCTTGCGCATACATATCTGTGCTCGCCTCTCAGTTTCTAACAACAGGAAATACGTCAGAGGTCAAAGGCTTGCTAATATGTTCATTACAGTACATTAACAGTTCTAAAGGTTTAAAACTTTGCAGTAGGAATATTTTGTTAATAATTTGTTACATTGTTATATTTTCTACTCTGCAGAACACAAGTTGTATATTTTGTTATTTAAAAAAATTGTTAGACATTTTTACCTCTTCTGGGCAGGGGAATCAAAATGCACATTTACTAAGTTTAGTTCCAATGAAATCTTTAACTCTGTATTTGAGTTATTTGCATTCTTTGTTCCTGTATATTATGTTCTGGCAATAAACATGTTAATATTTTAAATAGTAACATTTCATGTATTTAGTCTGATGTTTTTATTATGTTTTTGATGTTATTTCAAAACTGACAGTGTTAGAAAATGTAACGTGATAATTATCAAAATTGATCAATATAGAAACATTTATTGTGATAAAAGAAATAATACAGAAAATTCATGTCCCGCATTGTGATGCATCGCGATATCGAATCGTTGACATGATAAATGTAATTGTAATCGAATCGTGAGATCAGTGAAGATTCACACCTCTAGTATCAAGTCCATAGATCAGACTGTGGTCAGACAGAAGATACATGGACCTGCTGAGTATTTGTGTACGCGTAGAGATGTGCTTCGTCAGGTTCTTTTTCATGCTACATGTGCAACTCTGCTGAGACCTGTTGTGGTTTGTTTGCTAGCAGCAGTGCATTCTTTCTTCTTCTTCTTCTTCTCTCTGTCTCTCTCTGTCTCTCTCTCTCTCTGTCTCTCTCTCTCTCCAGATAAGGTCAGGATCAGCATGCTTTGAGCTGTGGTTAGACAGAGTTTCAGGATTGATTTGAGAAATATCTGTCACACAGAGCTCGGGTGCCAGCGGCTTGAAGAATCCAGAGGAGAGGAATGCGAGAGATGTTTCTCTTTTTTTCCTCCACTCGTCAGAGATGTAGGATAAGCAGCGAGTTATGCAGTTTGACCCCTGCCTCTCTGCGCTGGTCTCCAGGCTTCGCCCACTATTGAGACACACACACATTCTCTCTCTCTTTCTCGCTCTCTCGCTTTCTCTCTCCGAGATAACACCTCGCCAGTCTCACTCAATTTCTCTTCACTCTTTTAGATCACAATCTTTGTGGCTTTGTTTAAAGACACAGGCCCATCTGTTTTCTCAGCATGTTTAACAAATGTCCAGTCCGATCTAAACAACAGTCTTTTATTATTCTGCTCATTTGACCTCTGAGATTAGTTCACCTGATTGAAATATTGTAGAAGGGAGCTTGACCAAAATACTTGAATCAGTATTGATTTTATTTGGTCTGAAATTCTGATAATATTGCTGGTGTAATAATCTGTGGTGATCTTCTCCATTAGCCTTATCAGCTGATATGATTGGAGGTTGTCAGATAATATTGTCTCAAATGATTGTCTTTCTTTAAATTTCTTAAAAGATATAGTGTGCCCAGAAATCACATTTACACATCACCAATGTAGTTATTCAACCACGTTTGAAGTTAAATTATCGCTTCCAGTGTTAATTTTGACAGGTGATTTTGATTTAGTTTTAGTCTTCGTCTTCTGACTAAAATGTATATTAGTTTTAGTCAAATTTTTGTCATGTAGTTATTGTTAGTTTTAGAGAACATTTTAGTCTAGTTTTAGTCAATTAAATGTTTAAAATATTTAATCTAATTTTAGTTGTAGTTTTTAGTTATACTATTTTAAATTAGAGCTATTTTAGACTGCTTACTGTTATTTTAATAAAACAATAGTCTTTATTTTTTGTTACATTTAATAACAAAATGACATCAGATATTGTGGAAGAAAGTTGGCCTATTTTTCTTTTTCTAAAACACTTTGAGTTTAACTTTTACATGACAAAATGTAGTATGTAAATACAATTTGGTATCAATGTGACTAAACACACACATTAACAGCAATCCCTTCACAGCCTCTTAAAAACCAGAAATTATTTATATCTGTGTAAATATCCAGTATAACAAACAACAGACACATGAGAGAAGTCTGAGCTTTGTCACAAACAATAAATTATAGATTAAGAGGGAAAGAGTTGGGTTTCTCCGGTGTGCTGGCCTTTACTCATTTATTTTACTCGTTCATGTTGGCGTTAACATTAACTTGCACTTAATGTGGACTACCACGGCTTGCGTGCCTTTCCTCTTCATTTCGTTATATGACTGTATTTAAAATGAAACGGAGGCTGTATGTGTGTTATGGCTCCAATTAGACGTGTTTTTGATCTGTTTAACCTAAACACCTAAAATAATGATAACGAATTGCACATTTCCCCTTTATACACTGAAAAATTCAAAAATGAAAAATGAAACATATCAGATATACATATTCATCACCGTTAGCTATTGCACCCTTAGTTCATCACTAGTTAACATCTAGCTAGCTAGCTATGTTAGCTTACATTTTTGTAAAGCTCGTGATGAGAACTGAGGACCTCTTGAGGTTCGTAGTGTTTTTCCCAGTTATTTTAAATCCACAAACTTTGCACTCCGTATTGTTTTGTGTGGCAGCGAAAGTGAAATTACTCCATAAATCACTTCTTTTCCATCCAAGCTGCGGCAGTGACGTCAGCACGTTGTGTTGTTAAACTGCACCAGTGTGGCGGGAGAGCTTGAAGTGCGGCAGGTTTATTTAAAAAAGCGGATTACTGGACAAAAACATTTTTTGTCCTTCTGTGACATTTTCGTTTCATTTTTATTCGTCGATGAAAAGTCTAATACTTTTAGTCATAGTTTTTGTTTTAAAATATTAGTTTTTATTTAGTTCTCGTCTCGTTTTCGTCGTGAAAAAATGGTCGTCAACGAATATTTTTCGTCATAATTATCGTTAACAAAATTAACACTGGTCACTTCTCAGTTGTCAGCCAAGTAACCCATTTCTTTTCATCAAAAAATGTCACTGAAACTTCTCTCGAAACATATACAGATCTTATTTAAGGTCTCACAGACTTGATGTTTGCATTTTATTTACTGTTTGTTGGAGTTTGTTTCTTTTGGTTGCTGTGAAGTCTGGCATAAGTACATATAACCAAATGCTCTGTGCTCTTTCTATTAGATGTATCTGTTCACTATAATATCAAATGTTTTTATTTTTGGTGGTTTGTTGATGTGATTTGTGGAGATGGTGTTAAATATTATTGTTGGGTGATGTGATTTGTGAAATGATAATAGCTGGACTTCAGACAGAACCCCAGAGCTTTGGAAGGTTAAGAGAAAAAAGAAATTGGAGGTTCTTAACATATTTTTAAAGAAATCGGAGGGTTCATGGTTATGGAATGGAATGGGGAGTACAATTAATGAAACTCTTTGATATATTAGTGATAATTCTCTGGGGAAGCTGGATAGTGTTTTGATGTAGTGTGAATAGTCCAGAAGGGACTGGTAGAATGCATTAACTGTGCCAGTGGGGCTCGGTGCAGCCTTACCTGCCAGGAAGTTTGACAGAATGCATGATTTGCATTCTGTCAGTTATACCATTTAATGTCATACGTTCATATGCTACACACTTTAACTGCTGTAGTAACCGTTCAGCTTCTTCCATTCTGCAATAGGAACTTTATTTCTATTTAAGTTTACTATAGAAAAGCACACAGTAAATTTAGCCTTGTTCAGCTTCAGAAATAAAAAGCAATGTTTTGACTGTGTTATTTCAGTGTACATCAGTCTAGAGTTTACAGTTATAAACCTGTATTCTAGGTAATTTATATATTTATATAAATGTCACATTCTGC
Organism: Crenuchus spilurus; assembly: GCA_036984385.1. Taxonomy (NCBI): domain Eukaryota; kingdom Metazoa; phylum Chordata; class Actinopteri; order Characiformes; family Crenuchidae; genus Crenuchus; species Crenuchus spilurus. The sequence continues at coordinate 10,582 of BRDA01002258.1, forward strand.
TCATTTGAAAGTAAGTACCATAAGTTCAGGGAACAAATTAAAATATTTCTTCACATTTTAATTAGTTTTATGAATTTAACACATTTAAAATGTGATAATGTTCTATTTTTGTACCTGCCACACTTTAATTTTCTCTAAAATGTTAAATGCCGGTAAATAAGATTGTGCTTTGAAATGTGCAGAAGTTCTCTGTTGCAAATGTGGGGCACTGTCTTTTACATAAGACTGTATATGTTTTCAGACTTTCCTCACATACTGTCCCGTACTATGTGTTTGCTTTGCACGTAATGTTTATAGTGAACAGGCTGTGAAATGTCAAAATACCATTAGCAGGGCTTGTTCCTTCACGGCTGATCTTCGTCTTTACTTGCCATGTCTTGACTGGCCCTTGCTTGTGCCAGACTGTGGTGAGCGAAGTTATTCTTGCTAATTATTAATAAATATGCTTGATAACATGATGTAAATAAGTGAATGCTAAGTGACCTGCATAAGCCTTCATTTGTGAAAATCACTTCAGGTAGTTTGATGTAAAACTGTGGAGAAATGATAACTTTGCAGTGGTAGTGATGGGAACCAAACATCTAAAGCATTTTCTCACAAATACATGATGTGGAAAAGTATTGGGACACTTGCTCTTCTGAAATCAAAAAAAAAAAAAAAATAAAAAAAAATAAAGTGGCTGGACTTGATTTGTAGACGTCAGCACCTGGATCACCATTATTAAAAAGACATTCTCAGAGACTGAAGTCTGCTTAACCTTTGTAAAGTTGGTGGACTTGCCCATTATCTGCTGTAGTGTGGAAACTCACTTTCATTGCGGGGAGCTTGTCTTAACCTGTTGTAGGAAGGACGCAATAGCGTGAGATAATGGGTGTTGTCAGATTGGCACATTTGTCTAGAACATGGGCAAATGCGAACAGATGTTATTTAAGTTTATTTTATGTCATTTATCTGTTAGGTTGTACTAAGGTGGTCTTGCTGAGCTTGGACTGGATGATGTTTTTGTACAGATGTCATTACTATAATATTGTGAAGAATTTGAAATATCTTGAAAATTTAAACATGGTACAGTAAGGAAAATAAGTATTTGAACACCATGCGAATTTGCAAGTTCTCCCACTTAGAAATCATGGAGGGGTCTGAAATTTTCATTTTAGGTGCATGTCCACAGTGAGACACACAATCTAAAAGAAAAAATCTGGAAATCACAATGTATGATTTTTTAAAATAATTTATTTGTGTGTTATTGCTGCAAATAAGTATTTGAACACCTGCCAATCAGCAAACATTCTGGCCCTCAAAGACCTGTTAGTCTGCCTCTAAAAAGTCTCTAAATTATAAGCACCTATTTGAGGTCGATAGCTGCATAAAGACACCTGCCCAACCCACACAATCAGTAAGACTCCAACTACTAACATGGCTAAGACCAAAGAGCTGTGCAAAGACACCAAAGACAAGATTGTAAACCTTTTCAAGGCTGAAACGGGCTACGGGGCAATTGTCAAGCAGCTTGGTGAAAAAAGATCAACTGTTGGAGCAATTATTAATAAATGGAAGAAGCTAAACATGACTGTCAGTCTCCCTCTGATTGGAGCTCCATGCAAGATCTCACCTCGTGGTGTATCATTGATGCTAAGAAAGGTGAGGAATCAGCCCAGAACTACATGGGAGGAGCTGGTCAATGACCTGAAGAGAGCTGGCACCACTGTTTCCAAGGTTACTGTGGCTAATATAATAAGATGTCATTGTTTAAAGTCATGCATGGCAAGGAACGTTCCCATGCTTAAATCAGCACACGTCCCGGCCCGTCTTAAGTTTGCCCATGACCATTTGGAAGTGCTGTAGTCAGATATAGAATAGAAATAGATCTTTTTGGTCTTAATTCCAGTCGCTGTGTTTGGAGGATGAAGAATGATGAGTAACATCCCAAAAACACCATCCCTACTGTGAAGCATGGGGGTGGAAGCATCATGTTTTGGGGGTGTTTTTCTGCACATGGGACAGGACGACTGCACTGTATTAAGGAGAGGATGACCGGGGCCATGTATTGCGAGATTTTGGGGAACAAGCTCCTTCCCTCATTTAGAGCATTGAAGATGGGTCTTGGTGGGTCTTCCAACATGACAATGACCAAAAGCACACAGCCAGGATAACCAAGGAGTGGGTCTGTAAGAAGCATATGAAGGTTCTTTAGTGGCCTAGCCAGTCTCCAGACCTAAACCCTATAGAAATTTTTTTGGAGGGAGCTCAAACTCCGTGTTTCTCAGCGACAGCCCAGAAACCTGACTGATCTGGAGAAGATCTGTGTGGAGGAATGGGCCACAATCCCTGCTGCAGTGTGTGCAAACCTGCTGAAAAACTACAGGAAACATTTGACCTCTGTAAAGGCTACTGTACCAAATATTAACATTCAAATACTTATTTGCAGCAGTAACACAAATAAATTATTAAGAAATCATACATTGTGATTTCCGGATTTTTTCTTTTAGATTATGTCTCTCACAGTGGACATTCACCTAAGATGAAAATTTTAGACCCCTTCATGATTTCTAAGTAGGGGTGCAGGAAAAAATTGCTTCGAGCTCGAATCGCCTTTCTCACATTGAACGATTCAGAATTGATTCTCGTTTTGAAAAAAATCTATATATTTTTTTGCGGGTGCGCAAAATAAGTTTAGTGCCTTGCTTACAATATCACAGTATTGCAGCATATAGAATCCTAACCCCTGTATCATATGCATCATATCACCAGTTTCTTACCTTTGTTAATGGACACCCTGACGATGATGTTATCACACAATATTTCCTGATTGGCATGTCTTCATTCTGTATAACAAGGCACTATGAATGAGAAAAAAATAACAATTCTATATCAATGCTCAGGAAACGAACAACCAGCCAAGTATACACTATGTTAACCTGGACGACGATGTCCTCATCAGTGATTAATAAAAGTAGTTCCTACCACAAACAGGTCACTCTAAAAATTTTATATAAATATACTTTATTTCCATGTATTCCAACTCGATCGTCATTATGTCACGCACTCTCATTTATTTCATTTATTGTGAAAATTTCATCATATTTAGTGATGAGCTTTTCTTTTTTAGGACTCGTCACTTGACCTCTGAAGCCGACTGCTTTGAATGACCTCATGCACATCCATTATTGCTTTAAATGAAATAGGATGGAACTTTTAGCCGTAAAGGTCTCGTGACCTGCAGGGAGTCCAAGCTTTGAAGACCGCTCCCAATGATTATTCTCAGCGGCATTAACCTTTCTGAGGCTCTGATCTGAGCCCGGGTCGACCACACACACACTCGGACAAAGCAGCACAGCCTGATACACATATACGTACGGTTGAGTGACTGTGTGTTGGTCAGAACCTGCATACAGGCATTATGGTCTGATGTGAGATAGTGATAGTGTGAAAACTGTCAGCAGCTCCACCCTGTTGCTAATTGTTTCTGTTGTAGTGGAAGAGTCTAATGGCTGAAAATGGATTACATCACCATGTAGTGGTTAGGGTTTAAATGCAACACAAAATGAACCACCTAAACTGAAATTGATTGATGTAAATCTGTCTTTATAACATGTTAATTGCTTGAGTATATCATATCTATGTAGAGTGGTGATACTGACACTTGGGGGAGCTCTAGCATGGTTCTGCAGCAGCTACACTGAACAGACTGCCTGTAGAGTGGTGACACTGACACTAGTACCATTTTTCCACCAACACGGAACCGGCACCGTTCTGGTTTAAGAACCTAATTTTGAACCATTCGGCGCATTTCCACCAACAAAAATAGCGCCAGGAACGTTTGTTCGCAGCGGGAACCAAAAAATACTTGGTTTTCCAGTGCGAACCAAACACGCCTGCACACTGAGGCGACTTGTAGCGTACAGTGGTCCACTGAAGAACCCTTTGTTATCTATTTGGTGTTCTCCGGAGTTTCAGGAGAAACTTGAGGGGAGTATTAGAAAGGAGAAACTCTACAGCGAGCTGGTGGAGGATTTAGCTCGGGCAGGTTTTGTTTGTTCAAGAGAGCGAGTGATAGATAAGCTAAAGAAGCTAAAAAAGGACTAGAGATTCTAAAAAGGAGCTATTGAGCAGTGGAGCTGGACGAGGGAATGTACTGGCTCTAGATTTGGTTTGTGAAGTGAAACAAGCATTTGTACCAAGAGCACAAATGCTCGCAAGTAGTCGATACGCTTCGTCATCTTTGTTTATAATTCCGCTTTGTTGATGACGTACACCGTGACGTATCCTCGGTTCAACTAGTGGAAATGTGGGCTGGTTCACTAAAAAGCACCGAGGTTCTCATAAACCCGAACAGCACCAGTTCAAGAACCAGAGTTGTTTTGGTGGAAAAGCGCTATAGGGGGAGATCTAACATTGTTCTACAGCAGCTATAATGATAAGACTGTAGAGTGGTGATACGGACACTAGGGGGAGCTCTAGCATGGTTCTACAGCAGCTACACTGAAAAGACTGCCTGTAGAGTGGTGACACTGACACTAGGGGTAGCTCTAACATTGTTCTACAGCAGCTACAGTGATAAGGCTGCTTGTAGCTGTGCCTGTAAATGTGATGTTGTTTACTGGGCTTGTAGGCTTTAAAAATACAAAACTAACTGATTCATCACTCTCACTGTTTTGTACAGCGAACAAAATAAGAATTAATGTTGTAATCACTGTTATTTATATGGTGATAAATCAGGTTGTGCATACAGAGAGAGAGAGAGAAGTAAAACAGAACAGTCTTACAAACAGCTTCGTAAACACTCGGTACATACAAGGTTGTATTACATGCTCATAAATTCATAGCTGTTCAAACACGGAGTCAAAGTGACACTGCTTTATACACACAGACACACAGGCACCGCACCACCCCTCACACACACTTCTACAGACTGGAGGTTTGTCCTACATTGTTACTGTCACAGCGAAGAAGCTTCACCAAAATAAAAGCGCTGAACACTGACCTCGCTGTATGTCTGACCGGCACAGAACTAGAGCAAACGCTCCATTTGTTTGCCGTTTGCTGATGTAAGGCCTCTGCATAACTTTGAAATAGTTCAAAGACTCGGTGGCACCTTTAGAGATTAAGTTTAACTGATTGTTTGAGTTCATAGGTGAGCAGTAAAGAGGAAACTAGAAATACAGTGACCTTGTTTGTCATGTAAATAAAATTAGACTGTAGTTAATCTGTTTCTCTGTATTCTTTGTTCAGCCTGTTCTTCAGAGTTCAGGACTCCCACAGAGCAGGGGCATCATTCTCAGTGACACAGTACATGGTGGTGTGTTAGTGTTTAACATCACCAGCAGCTCACACACTGTGTCCACTCACTGTCAGATGTACCCTGTCACCCAAACCATCAGAAAAAAGAGACATTTTAGCTTTTCTGGCCCAGCCTGTGATTTTATGTTTTAATACAGACCCCATTTTCTTATTAACGTCTCTGTTAAGGGCGCTTCCCAGTAGTCATGATACTAATGCTTGAAGCTTTAAATATATTGCAAGGCATATTTCTTGGTATAGTGCACTGAGTAATGCTGCTGCCTCATATGGTATGCTAGTGTTTCAATCCCCTCTCTAGTCATGCGTACTTTGATATACCAATAAATAATAATTTATTATTTGTTAGATTAAGGGTGGAGCCAAAGTGTGCAGGGTGACTGTGGTAAAACCAGGACCAGGATTGGGTATCTCTGCATTGATTGTCATATAGTTTTTGATTAAAAGATGCTCTGCGTGCTGCTGGTTATGTTCTAATAAGTATTTTTTTTGTGTGTGTTTTGACAGTCAAACCCAAAAGATGCCAAACTCTCTGTCTGAACCCATTCTCATCCGGCCGTGGGAACATCTGCAGTTCTGCCAAGCATGAGGCTGCTGACCGGCTTGCTTGAATCGTGGCTCTGTCAAGCTCCTCTCTTGTTCAAGGAGTTTTAATAGCCACAGGATCACTGGCTGTTCACAGACTCTCAGACTCACAGACACACACACACACACAGATATGTATGAAAGCACTAAGGTATAGCAGCCCGTCTGCCCATTTTTACAGTCCTTTAATTGTGTCGTGAGTGAGTGAGAGAGAGGGGGCGAGTGAGAGAGAGAGACTTGGGGTCCCATGCTCCGTCGGGTCGACGTGCTTTCACCATGAGCAGTGCTTTAGGCAAAGACAAGGACTGCAAGGAGAAGGAGGCAAAAGCTCCGTCTGGGAAGGAGCGAGAGAAGGAGCCAAAGGCGCCAGGCAGCTTGGGCAAAGATGGCAAGGAGTCCAAAACCAAAGGGAAAGATGCCAAAGACGGTAAGAAAGACGCGAGCGGAGCGCCGCCCGCGGTGGCCTTCTCTGTGGACAACACGATAAAGCGGCCCAACCCAGCACCAGGCATACGCAAGAAGTCCAGCAACGCTGAGGTAATCAAGGAGCTCGGCAAGTGCCGGGAGGAGAACTCAATGCGTCTGGACCTGTCCAAACGCTCCATTCACCTGCTGCCCTCGTCCATCAAGGAGCTAACCCAGCTGACCGAGCTTTACCTGTACAGCAACAAGCTGCAGAGTCTGCCAGCAGAGGTGGGCTGCCTTTCGGGCCTGGTGACACTGGCCTTGAGCGAGAACTCGCTCACCAGCTTGCCTGACTCACTGGACAACTTAAAGAAACTGCGTATGCTGGACCTGCGGCACAACAAGCTTCGGGAGATCCCGGCGGTGGTGTACCGCGTCACCTCACTCACCACGCTGTATCTGCGCTTCAACCGCATCACCGCCGTTGAGAAGGACATCCGCAACCTGGCCAAACTCACCATGCTCAGCATCCGCGAGAACAAGATCAAGCAGCTTCCCGCTGAGATTGGTAGGTGGTCTCTAGAAGCCAGATAGACTGAGTGAAGTGGGATTGTTGAGCTTGTGCATAACTGTTGGCTGTCTCAATCATATCACACATCAGGTTTAATGAATCGAGAGCTTTGATTTGTGTCCTGTTTGCTTCTTTACACAAATGACCATGAATAACACTAATGAAGATCTAGTGATGAAGTAGTGATTAAATAAACCTCAGTATGTGTGAAAAATGCTGATATGTATGATTACAGTGCAGGTAGACAGGTGTTAATTTCTGGTGATTAATATCTGCGGCTGTAGGAGTGCAGGCCCGTGCCCGTCCAGCCATCTCCATTGTTCACGTGCTGCTGCAGGGAGACACTTAAGTCCTCAGTTATCATTGTGGACACAGCACAGGAGGCTGATTATTTCAACCTGAGAATTTTGCAGAGATCTGTGTATAATGTATCAGTGCACAGTACAGGAGGAAGTGTTGTATAATGTATCAGTGCACGGGACAGGAGCAAGTGTTGTACAGTATAATGTATCGGTGCACGGGACAGGAGCAAGTGTTGTACAGTATAATGTATCGGTGCACGGGACAGGAGCAAGTGTTGTACAGTATAATGTATCGGTGCACGGGACAGGAGCAAGTGTTGTACAGTATAATGTATCGGTGCACGGGACAGGAGCAAGGGTTGCATAATGTATCGGTGCACGGGACAGGAGCAAGGGTTGCATAATGTATCGGTGCACGGGACAGGAGCAAGGGTTGCATAATGTCAGCGCCTGAAATTTATTTTTCAAAATGGGGGGGGGAATTTTTTTTTCCAGTGCTGCTGTATGAGAAACACTAGCCGAGTGGTGACATAAATCCGACATTTTACAAATCGAGCAGCTCATTTTACCACTAAGTTTGAGCCAAGGGTATATTCTTGGCCAAATGGCCTGAAACATATCTTTGGACTGCTGCTTTAGTTTGGTACTGTCACCTGCTGTGAATCCTGAGTATTAGTTTTGTTAACATCACCAGTGCTGCTGTTTGCACTAGTCCGTGCGGGTACTCGCCTCAGAAAATCCCCTATGAAGAAGCTACAATAAAATGCTTTTAATGGTAACTTCTACACACCAAGACACCACAATCAGTTTCATGTTTATCAGGCCTAATAGTCCAAAGATAAGAGGGGAGTGTAATTTTGGCAAGTGTTATCATTCTTCTCCCCCCCAAAAATCCCCACTTAAACATAATCCTGTGTGGAGCCTACAGGTAAATCAGTTAATACTGACAGCATAGAAAAACAGGACACTTAAACAAGCACCACGTCAAAAACCTGCAAGAAGCAGCGTATTTTTCATTTAATTACACCAAAATATGCACCATTATCTCCACTGATTTTATTAAACTAGGGATTTGAGCATTTAATCTATAGACTTAAGATATTTGACCAATCAAAGCTTAAATATTGTCTCTAAATATGAACTGTGATTATTCAGCTTGTTTTTGCAGTGCAGGTCTCTCTGGTCAGGTTATCACTATAATATGATGGTATATATGGTGTGTAACCCAACTCTGTACACAGTATATATGTCAGTGTTAAATCAACAGTATTAGAGTTAAATTAACACTTGGAGTGTTACATTTTGACATCCTAATAGTGTTGATTTAACACTGACATATTTACTGTGTAAGCACACTTGATTTGTTTATAACTCAGCTCTGGGTCAGAGAACATTTAAAATAGCGTACAATATCATTATTTCTTCTGAAAAGATGCAAAACACTGAATTTAGACCAATAACAGGAGATGATGTTCGGAGCTGTAGCAGAATCTCTGTTGTGTATTTTGTTTTAACAATGTTCTAATAATATGGATTTATTTAGGACTTCCGTTTGTTAAATATAACACAACTAGTGCTTTGTGAGATGTTCTGTTGTTTTCTGTGAATGTAATGATGATAAAAATAGTTATTTAAATACAGAAACAACAGAAACAGTGCTGTGTGATGCACGTGCACACGAAGGGGAGTCGGATTCTAGCGGGGAGTCAGAATTCGGCACAACACGGGTGATATTTTCAGACAATGGAGATTTGCGTTTTAGTTTTGGTTCTGAAAGAAACACCTCTAAAGCAGAAGGTTCTCGTAGCTCTGTAGACAGAGGAAGAGTGAGCGCGCCGAGTTCAGCGTCCAGTACGGAAGTCAGTCCGCCTCACAGGTCCATACAACAGGAAGTGTTGTATAATGTATCGGTGCACAGGACAGGAGGAAGTGTTGTGTATTGTATCGGTGGACAGGAGGAAGTGTTCATGGATAACAAACTTTTAATATAACAGAAAATTGTAATATTGTTAAAAATGTCAGTGTTGTTCATATTGTCATTTCCCATTAGTACAGTGCTACATCAAAACAATAAAAATAATAATGCAAAAGGTAAAGTGTCATATTTTACATTCATTACACATAAAGTGACATATGTGACCCCGCCAGGGAAAACCAGGTCAAAGTCATTCTTTTTTTTTTTCAAAATGTATTTTTTTCAAAACAACTTTTTTGTGAATTTAAGTTTTGTTTTTGATCAAAGTATGTACTCCGATAGATATCTGAGACTGTTATCTTTCAGTTACAGCAATAATACTGAGTGGCTAAGTTTTGTCGCTAATGTGAGTGACATAATATTGACACGATATCTCAATAAGTTGCTCGGTGACTTTGGCCTGGTTTTCCCTGGCGGGGTCACATATTTCAAGGGTTTTTTTGTTTTCATGTTGATTAGTGTGACAGCTCAGAATCTCAAATTATTAGAATACTTCATTTGTAGGTATTATTCAAAGAGTATCAACATTAAAACACAAGTCCAGCATATATTTTTACAAATGTAAAATGATAAAAATGCATAACATTCTATTATAAATATTTATCAGAAGTTTTGCACTAGATGCTTCAGGTGTGTCACAGAGTGTGTTGTGTGATGTGTGTGTTTGCTGTGCAGGGGAGCTGTGTAACCTGATCACTCTGGATGTGGCCCACAATCAGCTGGAGCACCTTCCTAAAGAGATTGGCAACTGCACACAGATCACTAATTTGGACTTGCAGCACAACGAGCTTCTGGACCTACCTGAGACTATAGGTACATGTACAAATGTGACACATTTTCTACTCTCCTAGTATTGATGCACTGATTTGGAATTTTTGGGTCCTCAACAACCAATAATGATTAACTGTGGCTGATGCTGATTTTATACCAATAATAAAAACTATGTTAATATACCATGCAACTTTAAAAAAAATAGCATATGGTGAAAAAGTTAATTATTGTTTGTAATTTAATTTAAAAGGATAAACTTTAATACATTTTATATTCATTACTCATAAAGTGGCATTTCAATTTACCAGTGATTTGTTTTCTTGAATCACATTTATTTAATTATTTTTTATTAAATTATTAAATTATTAAATTTATTAGAATGTTTAATTTGGAGTTTGAGTAAATGACTATTCAAACAATATCGGCAATAAAAGACTTGAAATATGTAATGAATATATATTAAATTATGAACACACATGAACCTTTTCATCATATTCTCATTTTTAGGGATTCAATAGTAAACAAGGTGTAAGATTCATCTTACATTTGTGGCCTTGACAGGTAGTTGCAGAATGGCCAGCAGAGGGGGATGTAGGGTCTACAAGAAGGAAAAATCCGACAGTACAAGCTTAAAACAGAATTGTTGACTGAAATTGTCAGCCATTATTTAAAAAATTTAAATTATTTTTTCATATATAAGCAAATATCAGCTGCCAAAAATAATATATACATCTTTACTGTCATCAAGGGATTAAGCACCCATTGTCCAAGACTTGAATTCTTGATTTTTTTAAATCTAAACCCTTACCTACAATACACTCGAGACACAAACAAGAATGTGTTATCCCAAAATTTGCATCTTGGGCTTTGTGCACAGCTACTCAAGTACTCGTTATCCATATGGGGTACCAGTGTTCCACCACTAAAATGACTGGATATTCTTAACTTTTCATAAGAATTCAGATCTTTATTGTTCACTAGACGCTACTCTGATCTGAAACTACAAACTGGATTCCAAAAAAGTTGGGACACTAAACAAATTGTGAATAAAAACTGAATGCAATGATGTGGAGATGGCAAATGTCAATATTTTATTCGTAATAGAACATAGATGACAGATAAAAAGTTTAAACTGAGTAAATGTAACATTTTAATGGAGAAATATGTTGATTCAAAATTTTACAGTCAACAAATCCCAAAAAAAGTTGGGACAAGTAGCAATAAGTGGCTGGAAAAAGGAAATTGAGCATATAACGAACAGCTGGAAGACCAATTAACACTAATTAGGTCAATTGACAACATGATTGGGTATAAAAAGAGCTTCTCAGAGTGTCAGTGTCTCTCTGAAGCCAAGATGGTAAGAGGATCACCAATTCCACCATTGTTGTGCAGAAAGATAGTGCAGCAATACCACAGTGGTGTTACCCAGCATAAAATAGCAAAGACTTTTAACTTATCATCATCAACCGTGCATAACATCATCAAAAGATTCAGAGAATCTGGAAAAATCGCTGTGCGTAAGGGTCAAGGCCGTAAAACTCTACTGGATGCTCGTGATCTCCGGGCCCTTAATCCTCACTGCACCTCAAACAGGAATGCCACTGTCAAGGAAATAACAGAATGGGCTCCGGAATACTTTCAGAAAGCATTGTCAGTGAACACAATCCACTGTGCCATCCGCCGTTGCCAGCTGAAACTCTACAGTGCAAAGAGGAAGCCATTTC
>BRDA01002258.1:22312-54204 GCA_036984385.1 Crenuchus spilurus
GTCCCAACTTTTTTGGAATCCGGTTTGTATGACAGATATGTTGACTTAAGCTCTGATCAGTGTCCAGTGTTGTACCAGAGTGATAAGCAGCTTTTTAAATGCACATCCCTGCTTCTGGAAGCTAATTTAACCTGCAAGTGGACAAAAGTGTGGATAGTATTCAGGCACTAATCATTTATTTGATTTACTGTTATATGTATTCTTATTTTATGTATTTGTGACCCGCCAAGGAAAACCAGGCCAAAGTCACTGGGCAACTTATTGAGATATCATGTCTCTCACATTAGTGACAAAACTTAGCCACTCTGTATTATTGCTGTAAATGAAAGATAATAGTCTGAGATATCTATCAGAGTACATATTTTGATCAAAAACAAAACTTAAATTCACAAAAAAGTTGTTTTGGGAAAAAAAAATTTGAAAAAAAAAGAATGACTTTGACCTGGTTTTCCCTGGCGGGGTCACATTTATTTGTATTGTATATTTACATTCTATCACATTCAAAAACATCACATGATATCAGCTTTATCCCTCAGCAACCCAGCTCTAATTAGCATGAGCCATTGAAAAACCATAAAATGTATATTAATGTACAGCCTACATTAACCTGATCCAGTACCAAATTAAAGATACTGCCTTAGGGGTTAAAGAGTGAAACTGTGTACATAATTTTTGCTGAAATAACTGTACGCAGCACAAGCCCTGAGCCCTGAATATACCCTGGTGGTCAAAGACAAAATCAGAGCTGTTTAACACTTTTTATTGTTGCAGGCAATCTGTCGAGTATAAACCGCCTGGGCCTGCGCTACAACCGGCTGTCAGCAATCCCCCGATCATTAGCAAAGTGCCGGGAGCTGGAAGAGCTAAACCTAGAAAACAACAACATCTCTGTGCTACCTGAGGTAAGAGCAAGAGCCTGCAGTTTCCTTCTTTTTTTTTAAGGAGAGACTTCATTTTCACAGTACTCAACTGAAAACTCATACTGGACACTAGTGAAACTAGTGAAATTTGCTTTTGTTCACTGTTCTGGTGGTTTAGTTATCATATACTAGTGCATCTACAACAGTGAGAATATGGTGCAAAGTTCATTTGTGTTCATAATTTAATTGAAAAATGATCTTATTTTATATTAATTACACATCGTGACTTTTTTTTCCAAGTTTTTATTTATTTTTTATTTATTTTTTTTTTTTTTTATATTGATGCTGTTTGAATAATAATTTTCTCAATAGCAGAATATTGACTCTGATACTGATACAAAGTGTACTATCAGATACTCAATACCAAATCAGAGTATATGGCAATAAACTAAACACACTCATCACTGTCTTTAATATCATTTGCTTGTCAAGTTTAGGTATTGAAATGTTTCTATAATCACACTCGTCCCTCAAACTGTCCAGCTGTTAAGTCTCTCATTGACTTGCTAATGTCATTTCTGACACAGACCAAAATCTATAAAATGGACAATTAAAAGGTTCACACCGTTAGATCAGATACAGAGTCTGATCAGGTCTAGCATCTGCACACACTGCTACTGAGAGCTTTTCAGACTGGACTCTTCTCCCCAAACTGTTCAAAGTCTGAAGTGGGTTTTTAGGTGTGATCTCAAATAGACAAAGAGCACATCACAAGCAGCAGCCATCGCATCACTCTCTAAGCTCCTTACTCTTAAAACCCTGACACAGCAACCCGGCCCTGACCACCTCCAGCAGCTTATCCAGTTGGCCAGTTGATTCTGATGACCGTACACTCCGAGTTCAGTGTCACAATCTAGACAAGCAAGACTCTAGACCATGTTTGAAATATGTGGATTTATACATTTTATACATGAGCAAATACTACATCTACTTCTACAGATCAGAAGTTTAAAGAGTGATGCCTTAAAAAAACCATCACTAGTGCACCTCCAAAGATCAGAGTATGGTGAAAAAGTTCATTTTGTTCATAATTTAATGAATTACACGTAAAGTAACATATTACAAGCTTTTTAGATTTAATGTTGCTACTGTTTGAACAGTAATTTACTCAAACTCCTAATTATTTGAGATTCTGTATTCTGATTTTCATGAGCTATCAGTTAATAAAAAAAGATTAAAACAAAAAGACTTGAAATATGTCATTTTATGGGTAACGTATATAAAGTATATGACAGTTTAACTTTTTAAATGAAATTATGAACGCAAAAAGCAGATAGGGTCTCCAAACCAGACACCTACTCCGAGAAATTCTGTCCATAAAAAAATTATGAACAGAATCGGTGATAAAAGGCAGCCCTGGCGGAGTCCAGCCTCAACTGGAAACCAGTCTGACTTATTGCCAACAATGCGGACCTAGCTCCTGTTTCATTTGTATAGGGACTGGATAGACCTAATCAAAGAGCCCAGTACCCCATACTCACGGAGCACCCCCACGGGATACCCCAAGAGACACGGTTGAATGCCTTCTCCAAATCCACAAAACACATGTAGATTGGTTGAGCAAACTCCCATACACCCTCTAAGATCATAGCAAGGTTAAAGACCTGGTCCAGTGTTCCACAACTAGGACAGAACCCATATTGTTCCTCCAGAATCCAAGATTCAAGGATCAGCCTGAATTTCTTCTCCAGTACCTCTGAAAAGACTTAATGAGAAGGCTGAGAATTGTGATACCTCTATAGATGGAACACGCCCTCCGATCTACTTTCTTAAAAATGGGGACCACCTCACCCGTCTGCCAATCAAGGGGCACTGCCCCTTGTCCACGCAATGTTGCAAAGAAGTGTCTACCAAGACAGCCTGGCAACATCCACAACCTTGAGAAACCCAGAGCAGATCTCATCTACCCCCTGGGCCCTGCCATCGAGGAGTTTTTGACTACCTCAGCCCGAGTGATGGGCAAGTCACCTCCATGGTCTCCAGACTGCTTCTTCTCTTGAAGACGTACAGGTACGATTGAGAAGTTCCTCAAAGTATTGTCAAAGTATTCCTTCCAATGGCCAGTGACGTCCCCAGTCGAGGTCAAAAACTCTGTAGACAGTGTTGGTAGGAAACTATTTTTGCCGCCTGACCACTAGAATCTTTGAGGAGCCGTCTGGTAGTCGTTTTTTCATGGCCTCATCAAACTCCTCCCACATCAGTGATTTTGCCTCAGCAACAGCCGAAGCTGCAGCTCACTTGGCCCTTCAGTACTTGTCAGCTGATTTATCTCGTTTTCTTAATTTGTCCTGTAATCAACTTAAATTTTTGTTGCTTTGCTGTTGTGTTCCTTTGATTAGGGTCTGCTCTCAAGCCTGGTGAACCTGACCAGCCTGACGTTGGCGCGGAACTGTTTCCAGTCATACCCGGTGGGCGGCCCGTCTCAGTTCTCTACCATCTACTCGCTTAACATGGAGCACAACCGCATTAACAAGATCCCCTTTGGGATCTTCTCCCGCGCCAAGGTCCTCAGCAAGCTCAACATGAAGGTGAGGAAAATGTGGGTGGGGAAGATTTGACACTTTCCACGAATTTCGGCTTATGTGGTCTTTGCTGCTACATCACTTTCTGTAATGATGTCGCTTAAGTAGTGCAAAGCTTTTGACTTATGGGAATGTCCCTGCTGATGTTCTAAACTCACTCCCAAATGTCCCTGAAACCTCAGGATCTATGAGCAATACTGAAAACAAGACAAACTGCAGTGGTTTAAAAGGGGCTTTACTAACCACACATCAACAAGGTGTGGAAAGTGGGTGGGGAGATTTCTAAGAACTGGAGAGTGTGAAATCTAACTTTATTCATGCTTGACATTTTGGAACAAAACACTTCAAACTGTCTGAGCTCAGGTATAACAAAATTCTCAAAATATTCATGTCATACATGTACAGCAGGTTTAATTGTAGTGTCAGAGCAGAGAAATCACAAACATGTGCTGGACACATGCCAAGTTTAACTTACCCAATTTGGCGGAAAAATTGTGAACCTGGCAACCATGTTTTTGTTTTATTGTTATTAATTTAGTGATGGAAGTGACCTGTATAAAAGTATGAATGTGCATGTGTATTATTTCTGGGAGATTTTTTTCACACTATAGATATACAGGTTACTTACGTTTCTGAATGTGAACCTTCAAAATAGTCTAAATCTGATCTAAACTGATGAATAAAGGCTGCTAATGTGAACATAACCTTAATTAACCTTCTGGACTGATAAAAAGCATCAGTTTATAATTGTATGACCTAGTTTTGAAGGTTAATTAAATATGTTTGTAATGCATTATATCTTATACATTTACATTTACAGCATTTAGCAGATGCTCTTACGCAGAGCAATGTACAACAGTGCTTTGATTACATTAAGAGAATTATCTCAGCTAGTACAGACAGATTAGAGTCTAAACTACTCTTCATGTCAGACACTGTTAGAATAAAACCATTACCAAGAAAGAAAGATACACAATTACACAATCTAAAAGCATAACAATGCATTACAATATATCATCTATCAATAAGCAGTATTATATTTCATCACCTATTTTGTAAAATATAACATTAAATTATATATGAGCATATTCACAGTACTGGGAATTAATTCTTATGGTTTCCATGTAACTTATGCAATTTATTATACATTCTATTTAGTGGGTATAATTGATGGTATAAATTGCATGAAATGAACACATTTTATCATCTTTTGTCATGTTAGAACGTTTTCAGGGGTAATAAAATTCCGGAAATATCCGGAATTCCAGATTTTGATATTCCAAATATGATGTTTTAGAATGATGAAAATCCGAACCTTTTTCAAGATAAAATAGAGTAAGGAACGAAACAGTTTGGGTACGAACCAACCCAGAGAGGCCGGAAATCTCCAGAATTGTACGAAGGTTTATTATTTTCACATAAGCGACTTTGCACACAAGCGCCAAAAGAAGTGAGCTGAGAAAACATTCAAAACAATGCAAAATTAATGAGAAGATATGATTTTGTAACAGACAACAGAGGCCAGGATCCAAGTGCAGATAAAGTTTATTAGACAAACCGTGATTAGCAGAACTCAAAGCATGAGTAACCGGAGCAAAGAAAACCAACCAATAACAGAGTCAGAGTCTAGGCAATAAGTCCAAAAACCAGACAAGACAAAACAAAACACAGGAAAACGCTTAGAAATGACATGTGGAACAAAATCAAGACCTCATAATAAGACATGATTTAGCATAGGCTTATATAGCCCTGGAATGTCTGTGGTACTTGGGATCTAGTATTGTGGGGATAGCGACCTCTTGAGGCTGGGAGGGTAAGTACATTGATGTATGGGGAGGGAGACCTCTGGTGGGCAGGAGGAGCACTGTCCTGCTGGACTGTCACAGATTTTTCTACACCTTGTTGGAACATGTACATTTAAAAAAAAATTGATTGTCTAAAAAGTTGATTGTCCAGGTATCTTTTTGGTATTTTCTTTGTTTTATTGTAAAGTGAAATCTAGTCAAAATCAATATGAAAACTGAAGTATGCCAACATTTAACATTTCCTTTATTTGGGTCTGCTATAATTGTAATACATTTAATGTTTGATCTGACTTCTCTTTATGACCATGTGCATCCTTTATGTGCAATTTAATCCACTAGTCAAAGACCCTTGAGACCAGTGGTTTGTGCACAAATTTAAGACATTCTGAGCTATCTGAAACACTGAAAAGCCAGTAGCTATCACCCCCCACCAGAAGCGGCCCCCTGGACCCCTCGCCTGTACTTTCAGTATTTTCATTTTGGCTCGATCACCTCTGGGTTTCTTGTTTTCTAAATCATTGTATACACTACCGCTCAAAAGTTTGGGATCACACATTAAACTGAACATCTGTGACACACTGGACTTTTATTTCTGTGTTTTTGTTTTGATTTGATGATAAAATCCACAAATTCTGCTGCATCAGATACTCAAACATTTAATAATAAATAATAATAATAATAAACAATAATAATAATAAACAATAATAATAATAATAATAATAATAATAATAGGGCCCTTCTGAAATAAAAGTATAGATTGTCATGGAAAATCCTGGGTGATCTCAAACCTTTGAGCGGTAGTGTATATTTGTTGTTGAATTGGGTAACTTTTTAGATTAGAACTTTTTATGGTTTCCATTTAACAGACACACATCAAATACTGTAGATTGGACCATCAGGAATGAGGTCTATTCCCAAAGTAGACTTGTGTCATACACAGGTTTGTGCCATAATGATTTGGTTTAGGCCTGTAGGACTGATTTATTGTGTTGATATTCAATAATAGCAATAAAAATGTAATGTACTAATTAACATTAGCAGATCAAGCCCAAATGAGGGAGAGACCAGACTCAATCACTACAACATTTTTTACATAAGTGTTACAAATAAACAAACATAATAAAATAATGGCTTTATTGGATGACATCTGATTCGGGCCATAGTTGTTTACATGTAATGATGCAAAAAGTGTTTTAATGTTCTAGAAGTACTAAAGATAGCCATGATTTACTAGAATAGTCTATTGTGACCTAATTCAACAGAGCAACAATACATTGTCTCCATATTGTTAATCTTAAAGGGCATTTTTTATGTTTAGGGATCATTAACGAGTCTCAGCTTGTATGATACTCACAGACCAGCTTTACATGTTTCTTTGAAATCAACTTTATTAAAGATTCCTGCCGGCCAGCATCTGGTCACATTATTAAAAATTCAGTGAATAGGCTAATAGTCATATTGTGACTGCAGGAACAAGTCTCTCGCTCGTTATTTGAACTACATAAGCAGCCATGATGCTTTAACAGCCACTTCTGATTTCTCAATCCACATCAGGATAACCAGCTGACGTCGCTGCCGCTGGACTTCGGCACGTGGACCAGCATGGTGGAGCTAAATCTGGCCACCAATCAGCTAACCAAGATCCCTGAAGATATCTGCGGCCTTGCGTCCCTCGAGGTAAGTCTGTAAGGCAGAACTTTTGGGTGACGTGTATGTTAACCAGCAGTTTTGGTGTCTCTCACAAGTTACTTAGTTTATAGACTTTAGCACAGCTGTTCACTCTATACCCAATGTTTAATACATAGTTCACGCAGGGCATCATGGTACAAAAATACAATAGATGTTAGTCCAAAAACACTAAAAGATGGCAGGGAACAGTACCACTTTGTTTTCTAGTACTCATATAAATCTTAAACTTTCTTACAGGTTCTCATATTGTCCAATAATCTGCTGAAGAAGTTACCTCATGGAATTGGTAACTTGCGGAAGCTACGAGAGCTGGACTTGGAAGAGAACAAGCTGGAATCTCTCCCAAACGAGATCGCCTACCTTAAAGACCTTCAGGTAACACCTTTATTCGTGCTGTCTTGTTGAGTGTTGGCTGTCACTCTTCTCAAGAGCACATCTCTGAATGGTAAATGGCACCAGTCACATAAACAGGCTGTGGACTCAAGTCACTAAAGCCATTAAACCTGCTGACACAGTTGTCTTCTACTTCAGTTTACACACTTTCCAGATGTTGTCCCTCTGCCAAGACATGGTTCTTACAACTGAAAGCTGTGAGGCTAATCTGGCTAACAAACCCTAGAACTCTAGTCACCCAAACAGTTCAATAATTTCCATCAAAACCCATCATCTGTCATCATGTGCAGACTGCATCCATATCTTAATTAAGCTCTTTCAGACGAGTTCTTGTGTTTTAGGACATGGCATGACTTACTGAAACACTTGTAGTGACCCATCAGACAAGTTTTTACTTTTAAAGCTCACAGTAAGTCATTCTGTGCCCTAAACCACCACATGTAGTCTGTCAGACCTTCATTAAGATCTGTGTGAGGTTTGAGGGCCTTTTTATGTGTTTTGGTGATGCATTTTGATGGAAATCACTGGACTGTTTAGGTGACTATTGAGTTCTAGTGTTTGTTGTTGACTCTAGCTCTAAAGCTAAACTCTCTTAAGCTACTGATGTTCCTTGCTCTGCCTGGTTCTAAACATTTGTCAATTTCTTTTTTTAGAAACTTGTGTTGACCAATAACCAGTTGACCACATTGCCAAGAGGGATCGGCCACCTGACCAACCTGACTCACTTGGGGCTGGGAGAGAACTTCCTACAGCACCTACCTGAGGAGATTGGTGTGTGCAGACACACAAACATGCACTAGTGTTTTTCACTGCAATAACACTTTGATTTTCTTCACATGAGCAATTTTAACTAACAGACATATAAATAATAAGCACTATTATTCACTAGAATAGGAGATATTAGTCTATAAACAACCTCAATAAACACTATTAATCACTAGAATAGGAGATATTAGTCAATAAACAACCTCAATAATCATGATTAATCACTAGAATAGGAGATATTTGTCTGTAAACAGCCTCAATAAACACTATTAATTTCTAGAATAGGAGATATTAGTCAATAAACAACCTCAATAAACACTATTACTCACTAGAATGAGATATTAGTCCATAAACATCCTCAATAAACACTATAAATCACTAGAACATGAGATATTAGTCCATAAACAACCTTAATAAACACTATTAATCACTAGAATAGGAGATATTGGTCCATAAACAGCCTCAATCAACACTATTAATCACTAGAATAGGAGATATTAGTCTATAAACAACCTTAATAAACACAATTAATCACTAGAATAGGAGATATTAGTCTATAAACAGCCTCAATAAACACAATTAATCACTAGAATAGGAGATAGTCCATAAACAGCCTCAATAAACACTATTAATCACTTGGAGATATCACAAACATTTGGTGTTAAAGACAGTGATGTGTGTTTAGTTTATAGTCAGAGTATTGATCTGGTAACAGTATTATTGTCACAGCTCTGCTGGATACAGTGGAGATGTCATAAATCAGATGTGGTGTTTGTTTGACTTCGTCTTATTCACATAGGTACACTGGAGAACCTGGAGGAGCTATACCTGAATGACAACCCTAACCTCCACAGCCTGCCGTTTGAGCTGGCCCTGTGCAGCAAGCTGTCCATCATGAGCATCGAGAACTGCCCGCTCAGCCACCTCCCACCGCAAATTGTTGCTGGAGGACCTTCGTTCATCATCCAGTTTCTCAAGATGCAGGGACCCTACCGCGCCATGGTCTAATGGCCCGGCTCGACGGGGGGCCACGCACTGTACAAAAGAATAAACGACAAAGAACAACGTCAGGAAGGAGAAAAAACACAAAAAATATTTAATGTTCAGTTTAAAGATGCCCCTGTCGCTTATGGGTAAATGTCAAAGAAAGACAACAAGCCTGATTAATTGAACCCTGGATCACTGATCATGCCAATAGACTAATCATAGCCAGTTAAGACCCTTTGCACCCAATCATATTCAAATAAAAAGACAAGAGGAGTAATTCTATAGACTTGTGTTGCCAAACTGGGCGAGTACGGATGCTGAAGCGCTGAACGTTTAAACCACATTTGCCAACTTAATTGATTTTAAAGTGAGAGAAACAGTTGTATGCAAAAACAGACAAAAATCATTTCATTTCATTTTTTGCTGCTGCTGCCATAATCAGCTTTTTTTAAAAAGAGAAATTATGCGTTTATCTACTTGATATTCCCAAATTTTTTTATTTTTATTTTATTTTATTTTTAAAGATCATCCCACACCGAAAGGTCACTTTCTTTTGTACAGAGGTTGTGTATCTGAGAACAAGTGTAGTTGTTAAACCATTCTCTCTTTTTATATATACATATATAAATATATATATATAAATATATACATTGAAATTGTGCCTATCCAGCACGATTTGCTGGTTCCTTTCTGAACGTAATTGTTCTTGAGGTGTTTCATACAAAAACGGTGATTTTACGAAAGTATAATTTATTGAATAATTCCTTTATATAGCATTTTTTGTAATTATTGTTTTTTTATATTCATTCCCATCCACTAATAGATTGAACAAATGTCTTGTGTTGAAACTTGCTGATGGCTGTATCTGCGTAGTGTCAATGCGATTTATAACCGCTTTTAAATTTAGTGATTTACAAAATAAACATAAAAAAAAATTAGCCAGTAAAGCAGCCCGGCTAAACTGGAGCACCGAGATGATCACCATAGCCATGTTCGCGCAGGTCCAAACGAGTGTAAAATGACCTCACGTTTTGGGCCGCTGTCGGGTTTTGGGCGCTCGGGGTTCACTGACTGCTTTTCTTTTTTCTTTCTCACCATATCTTCAGTGTTCTGCATCCAGAACCGCATACACACAGTACGTAGTTTAGTATTGTATGTTTAAAATGTGGAGAAGCAGCCACAATCATATACTCTACTAATTCACGCTGTACTATACTATACTGCACACATACAGTACTATACTGGGACTCCAAATTCACTCCATAATTTCACAGACATTTTATCTTAAATCTAACATGTTTAGTAGTGTTTTACAGAATTAATCCAAATCACAGAATCCACATTGAGTGCAGTCTTCAACACCTGCTAACACATGATTTACAGTAAACACTACATATACACAGTTTTTCTCCAGTCCACAGCCTAGAATCACATATCTAGCAAAGACTCATTATCCTCCAGCTATGATGTAGTGTCACATTTCAGCGAGGTGCAGCTCACTCAACCTGCTTCATCACTCGTAAAATATTTCCCCTCGTATGATGACGTCAATCCAAAATGTTGAATACATGCTTTTTTTCTGAACCTTTGATTAACATACAAACTAGGACATTTCGTGGCCAGGGGTCTATGTCATGGGGAAAGGCTCATCTGGTGAATTTGGTAGGCTTTAGTATGTAATGTGGTTTGGGAAGCAGATAAAAGAACCTTTATGCTATACTGGATTACACTACATACATGTATGTAGTGTGTGGTTTTGAATAGATGAGCGATTTTACAAGCAAAATTACATTATACTGCATTACATTAAACTATACTAAGCCACATGTATAGTACAGTACAGTGAAGGGTAGTGTAGTATAGTACAGTGGCCAGTCTCATCACATTGCAAATAGTAACCAATTCGGGCTTTTCAGTGGCTGATTATATAATAGTGATATGTTGGTTTTTGTGCATCTGAAAAAATATCAAAAATAAAATAACTTGATTTGAGATGAGAGGATAGGTTTATCATGTCTTTATCTGCCTGTAGAGTGGTGATATTGACACTAGGGGGAGCTCTAACAGATGCACTGATGAGACAGCCTGCAGATGTGCATGTAAATGTGACTTATTGTGTTTATCAGCCTCGTGAGCTCAGGATGAGAGTTTAAAACAAAAATTGTTAATCTGTACATCACTAACAATTTCCAAGTCCATCACACATTCATATTCTCATGTGCTCTGCAATTTCACAAGTGTACACGTTCAGAAATGCTGCAAATTTAGACACAAAATAGACATACCAACTGTCTTTTTGTAAGTGTGAGGTAACATATCCCGGTGATAACATTTAGAAAACATCTCTGAATTGTTGTCTGTGCTTTGTGGTCTCTTGTGGTCATCCTGCTCATAAGAGCAGAATCACTGGTTGAGAAATGAACAGCAACGCTCGTAACGCTCAACATGGTGTATGATTAAAGCAAAATGCTGCCTGTCATCAAAAAGAGCCAGATTACTGGTAAAGGCATGAGTGGATTTGCATTTGTAGTGGCAACATCAGCCTGACTAAACTAATTTTAAACTTGCGTGAGTCAAACACTACAAATTCATGTTTCTAGAACGTTTCTGTGGCTTTTAGTTTCATGCATATTGATGTCTCAGGAGTCTGGTCTTACTGGCAGGGGGCTTTACAGTAATGACCATCAGGTGACCAGACTTGCCTATTGCCTTGAGTATCACACTGTTATGTTCTGTGATACTGTATAGATCGTCATGCACAGTGTGGATTTATAATGAGTAGTTTACCTGTAATGATTGGTGGTTCATTTTATGTTGTGTTTAAACACCCGACCACTAGATGGCAGTGTTGTCAATCTTCAGTCTTTAGACTCTTCCACTCCAAACAAGCAGCACCAAGGATGCACCCCAGCCACAGTATATTGAATTATAACCCTGGTATCATATGGTCAGGATCTTGAACATTCACAGCTGTACAAAGATATGGTTCTGTCTCTGGTGTCTGAATTTGCAGCCGGTGTGTTAATTACTTTCCTTTTTGCTGGTTTAGGAACCGTGATGAGACTAACTGGCCACCGTACAGCAGAACCACATCCTGTATTACTGATTATATAAGGGCTGTACTGAATGTAGTGCTAACAGTGAGCTATTGAAACATGCTGCTTAGTGTAGTGTTATGCCGTTTGGGACGCAGCCCTATGCTCTTCCAAGCCGCTGTCCGAGATGCTGGCCAGTTAATTTAAATGAAAAACATGGAGCTGTTCTAATTAAAACACGTATCTAGCACATAGAACTCTGTCCATTAGTTCTGCGCACTAGCTAACCATGTTAGGATGTACACAAGTATGATTAGAACACAGCCCATGTTTGTAGCGAGAGATGTAAAAAAAAAAAAAAAAACATCTCATACTTTTATCATTACCAAGTCTTTTTCTCTTTCCTCTCTCTCTCCTCTCTCTCGCTCTCTCTCTCTCGCTCTGTATATGTTAATGCACTTTGTGAGTGGTCCCTGGCGCTGTGGTCAGTGTGGTTTTGGATGGGGGGGGCATATTTAACCCTTTAGTGAAGTATCTGATGCTTTATTTTATCACTCTTATCATGTCTGTCCTCAGAAGAGAGCGTTCTGTAGAGACCCGAGGCTTTTATGCGATCAGCTCTTAATATTTTGGTTTGAGGCTGTGTTTAAGAGAACTAGCGCCCATATCTCTGGTATTATTATTATTATTATTACTTTGTTTTGCAAAGTATTGAAATTAAGACCTTTGATGATTTAATCTCGCTTTTTATTTACGAATGTTCAGATTTGTTCTATTTTAGTTTGATATCATGTGACTGTACATTAAAAGTCCCACCAGATTATCAGCTCATTTTAAAAAGTGTTTAAAAATGTTTTTAATGTTAATTTTCCTTGACATTTTTTCATTTTTGGAGATTTTTTTTCCATCAGCATCCAGAAACAGCACAACCTGTTACTGCGCTTGTGGACATCTTTAACACACACACACACACACACACATGCACTCAATGCTGTCTGATGAGGCACCCAGCAGAGATGAAGAAGAGCTCGGTGACCACCTGGCACCACCTGGAGCCTAACCACAGCACAGACTGCAAGCAAACAAACAAACAAAACCACAGGAAGTCAACCGTTGTAAAAAGGGCTTTTTCTGTTCCTGCTTGCCGATTGGCCAGAGACGCCGCATTCCTGATTTTGTACAAAAGCTTAGAAAAACAAAAGGAAAGTGTACATTGAGATTTTTCCTTTTTTTGTGTAATTACAGTTAGCTGTTATTGACCTGGGATGATGATGATGATGATGATGATGATTATTCTTATTCTTATTGTTATGTGAATTAAATGCCTTCGATGAGTACTTCAAGTGAAATGTGCATTAGGAACACAGCCGCTCGGCCGTGTCCCGTTTCAGATCTCCTTTGTTTTGTTTTTCTTTCTTTTCTTTTTTTTCCATTTTAATGTGCCATTTCTGAGGGGATGATCAGTGATCACTGACCGAGCGTTTATCAGAAAATAAAGAAGTAAACAAACCAGTTTTCACGTCATTCACTTCATATGTGTTTAATCTCACCTGTCTGAGGACGTTCAGCATTTCTTAACTCTTGATTCTCTTTTCTTGGAACTTAAATTTTTATCAGAGAAACAGGAGACGGAAGAAACGTCATTTCCTCACTTTTATTTAATTCAGAGCATTACAAGAAATTAACTGACCCAGAACTTGTACATCTCTGTCCCTCTCTCTCTCTTTAACTCTTTCACTGTCTCAGTCTCTCTGTTTCTCACTCTGTTTTTGTCTCACTGTTTCTCTTTCACTCACTCTCCAATTGTTTTGTTTCTCCTCTTTTTGTATCACTTTGTCTCTGTCTCACTCTCACTGTCTTTGTCTCTGGAGTGTGTAAATATGACCAACGCAACAGGGTTGGAGGGCGGAGAGGCATCACCCTCAGTACAGGCGACTGTTGTGTCCACTGCTCCTTAAAGAAGTAATGCAGTAAAACTTACACAGTAATGTAAAAGGTCTGTAGTGTATTACTGTGGTAATGCAGGAAAGTGTTAGTGCTGTACAGTAAAAGTGCAGTTAAGCTGTAGTACAGTAAAGTAGTGCTGAAGTAAAGGTGTACTAAATTTCTGTAAGCTGTAATACAATAAGTGTCCAGCAGGAGGTGATGTTTCCTCAGGCTGCTCCTTCAGTCCAGAGTCCACTCTGTCAGCAATATGGCTTGATTTAATGTGGTTTCTACTGCAAACACTGAATGTTTAATCTGCTGCAGTTGGCTGGCTTTTCACACACGGTCTTGTGTAAAAGTTAGTGACCCCCCCCCCCCCCGTATTTATTGATACTCTGAGTGTAAAAACGTTGCCCAGCTTCTATAAAGAACAAACTTCTGTTCCGTTTAATACACACTACTCCTTATTTACTGATATTTAAAATATAAAAAATTCCTGTGTAAAAGTTATAGTACCTTAAATATAAGTCATTTTTAAATTCAGAAAGTGTCAAATGTGCAGAATGTGTCTCCTGTAGATGCCAACTTATTTATCCTCTCTTAGAAAATCAACTACAGGTGTCATGTGATCAGGGGGACAACACCGTTGACAAAGTGGGAATAGTTGTGTACTGGCACAGCGGTATTAAGATTCTTAAACACAAAGGTTCCTGACATGGTTCTTGGCTGGGAACCTCCATTCTGTCAACACTTCTCTGGGACATTATGAGGAGGTTCTTTAGAGAATGAGAAGGAGAGTGAGGAGGAATATGACAGTGTGTAGAGATGGAGAGCAAGAGTGCAGACAGTAAAGAGAAGCATATAGATAAGAGTACAGGTAAAGAGGGAGTGAGGAATATAGAGAACAATTGTCTATAGAAAGAGTGAGGAGTTGATGGAGCAAGTGAGAAGTGAGTAGAGCGATTGAATTGATAGAATGAGGAGTGAATAGAGTCAGGAATGAGAGAAGTGAGCAGAGAGAGTTAGAAGTGAGTAGTTGGAGTGAGGAGTGAAAAGAGAATGAGGACTGAGTTCAGCAAGTAAGGAGTGAGAGAAATTAACAGAGAGTGTGGAGGGAATTGATAGAATGAGGAGTGTGTAGAGAGTGAGGAGTGAGTAAACAAATGTATAGAGAAAGTTAGGGGTGAACAGAGAGAATGGGAGGAATTGCAGACAGAGTTGGGAGATAGAAGGAGTGAGAAGAGAATCAGGGTTTAGAGGAGTGAAGAGAGTGAGTAGAGTTAGGAGTGAGTAGAGAGAGAGGCGAGTGAGTAGACAGATGTAGTATAGAGAAATTTAGGGTGTAAACAGAGAGAATAAGAAGAATTGTAGAGAGTGGGGAAATAATGGGAGTGAAGAGGAGTACAAAAGGAGTGAGGCGGAAAGAGTGGGAGTGAGTAGAGAGAGTCAGGATTTAGAGGAATGAAGAGAGAGTGAGTGAGGAGTGATTAGAGTGAGGAGTAATTAGAGCGAATGAGGAGTGAATCAAGTCTGGATTTAGAGGAACGAAGAGAGAGTGAGTAGAGATAGGAGTGAGTGGGGACTGAATAGAGTGAGGCGTGATTAGAGCGAATGAGGAGTGAATCGAGTCTGGATTTAGAGGAACGAAGAGAGAGTGAGTAGAGATAGGAGTGAGTAGAGGGAATGAATAGAGTGAGCGAGGAGAGAGTAGAGCAAATGAGGAGTGAATAGAGTGAGTGAGGAGTGAGTAGAGCGAATGAGGAGTGTGTAGAGAGAGTGAGGAGTGAATAGAGTGAGTAGAGCGAATGAGAAGTGTGTAGAGAATGAGGAGAGAGTAGAAGAAGTGACGAGTGAGTAGACAGATGTAGTATAGAGAAAGTTAGGAGTGAACAGAGAATGAGAGGTGGTATAGACAGAGTGAGGAGATAGAGGGAGTGAAGAGGAGTACAGAAGGAGTGAGGAGGAGTACAGAAGGAGTGAGGAGGAGAGGGTGTGAGAAGAGAGAGGAGGGGAAACAGAAGGGAGCTGATGATGATGATGGTGATGAGGAGGAGGGGGAGGAGGATGAAGAGGAGAGTGGTTCCCACGCGCTCACTGTGAGAGGGAGTGGCAGACACACAGCGAGAAGAGGAAGTATGTTACACACACACACACACACAGCAGGCTAATGTGATTAGACAGACACAGACTCGGCGCGAGCAGCTCTGAGATGACTTGAGCTGAGCACACAACGAGCCAGACTCACTCAGCCGTTTGTTTGTTTGGAGTGTTATTTCACTCAGGTAAGATTTTCTACTTTATTGACTTATATTGCAGCTTCTGAATAAAGCTGAAGTTCTGAAAACCTGAACTTCTGTAACTTCTTTGAACTGTTTGTTCTTATTTGTTATTAAGTTGTTTATTTATTGCTATTATTGTTTACTTTTAGGGTAAAGAAATGACTGAGAAGCTTTGTGAGATCTTCCCCACATGTCTGTCTTCCTTGCCCAGCACGAGCTGACCGCAGTTGGGGTTCTTGTAGTTGTCATTCTTTAAAGTACCTGGACGAGCTGATGTGAGAGGACAGAGTGGGCTGTCAGCTATGGAGTGTGTAAATATGACCAACGCAACAGGGTTGGAGGGCGGAGAGGCATCACCCTCAGTACAGGCGACACTGGTGGTGCTCGTGGTCCTTCTCATCCTCCTCACTGTGTCCGGTAACGTGTTGGTGGTGATCGCTGTGTTCACCAGCCGAGCTTTGAAAGCTCCCCAGAACTTGTTCCTGGTGTCCCTGGCATCTGCCGACATCCTGGTAGCCACGCTGGTTATGCCATTCTCTTTAGCCAAGGAGCTGATGGGCTACTGGTATTTTGGACCAGTGTGGTGTGAGATCTACCTGGCTCTGGACGTGCTATTCTGCACAGCCTCCATTACCCACCTGTGCGCCATCAGCCTGGACCGCTACTGGTCCATCACGAGAGCTGTCGAGTACAACCTGAAGCGCACACCACGTCGCATCAAGTGTGTCATCCTGGTCGTGTGGGTCATCGCTGCTGTCATCTCCTTCCCGCCCCTCATCACCATGGAGAAGAACGGTGCCCAGCAGTGGCCTGTATGCGATATCAACACAGAGAAGTGGTACATGATCTCATCCAGCATTTTATCCTTCTTCGTTCCCTGCATCATCATGGTGCTTGTCTATGTCCGCATCTACCAGATCGCCAAAAGCAGGACCCGAGCGCCACCTGGGGACCGCAGGAAGAGGGATGACGACAAGAAGGAGAACGGCCACTGCCACGAGAGACTCAATGGCGATGCTGCTTACGGTGATGCCAAGGACGACAAAGGCGATGTAAACCCTGTTGATGTAGAGGAGTCGTCTTCGTCTGACCACAAGGTGACCAACCCTTGCTCCAGCAAGAAGAAACGGGCCAAAGGGAAGACCAAGCTCAGCCAGATTAAGCCCGGCGATGATGCAGTCAAACGGGATAATGTGAGCCGGGGAGCCAAGAGCAGCCGCTGGAAGGGCCGGCAGAACCGCGAGAAGCGCTTCACCTTCGTCCTAGCTGTGGTCATCAGTGTCTTCATGATCTGCTGGTTCCCCTTTTTCTTCACGTACACTCTGATTGCACTCTGCAACTCCTGTTGTGTGCCCAAAACGCTCTTTAAGTTCTTCTTCTGGTTCGGCTACTGCAACAGCTCCCTTAACCCCATCATCTACACCATCTTCAACAATGACTTCCGCAGGGCCTTCAAGAAGATCCTCTGTAGAGGCGACAACAGGAGGATTGTGTGATCCAGACACAGTTGAGCGTGAGGCTTTGCTCTTTGACACTTTGTCCAAAGTCTAAAACAATCTGATGGAAGCCTTGGACAAGTATCAGAAGAGCTACCTTCCAAAGGGAATACCAAACCAAACCAGAATGAGCATGAAGGACAACATGAGCCAGGGCACCAAGGGGTGTTTACTGAAGGGCTGCTGGACCTGCGAGATCTTCACCCTCGTCTTGGCATTACTACTTCCGCCTTTTCCTGGCACTCTGTCTCCTCCATGTCTTCAGGTTCTTCATCTGTTACAGCTACTGCAACCCCATTATATGCGCCCTCTGGAAAAAAGCGAGAAGAAAGGTCATCTGAACTGGATACTGCAGGTTTCACCTCTAACCAGATCTTACAAACCTGATGCAGGACTTTATTCAAACATGAGGCACACAAGCTGTATACTTTATGTTCAGAAAGAAACACAAATATTAGATTAAGCACAAATAATGAAACAGCCATGTAACAATGTTCTGTGAATGTTCTGTGAAACCTCTCTTTGTGGTGGGCCAGGATTATTTATTTCATCCAGTATCTGGTTTCGTATAGCTATGTTTTATTATGGGCAGGTGATGACCATGACTGGAGGAGAACTTAATATTATGAGCACCGCAGGTTTGGAAGGCTCTCCCTTCAGAGATGGACCAGTTAATGAACACAGGAGCAACGAGGAAAGTGTCAGGGATCATCTGGCAAGTTTATTCCAAACCAGGGATGATCATAACATTTTGATATGACTATATATTAGCTGTTACCCCTCACTCTCCAATTCCTTCACTCCCCATAGGGGGTGGTTCCGAATACCTATGACTCATTAAACGTTTTATTATAGTACTTAATTACTTCTGAACAGCTGGCTCAGGTGTGATGGATGAAGGTAAACCTGCAGGGTTGACTGACCACTAACGTAGGATCAGCTGCCAGTTTAATCCTCAGCAAACCCAAGTGGTCTCAGATCAGGGTCAGACAGCTCCGTGTCTCTTTTTTCCAGCCTGTACTGGACACACTGGACTGATAAGTGGATTGGAGGCTCACTGATACTGTGTTAGTATGATGTATTGCCAGCTGGCTGAAGGGATATGTGTACAGTAAACAGTAATATGTGCCACTCTGTTGAAACATCGGCCTTCAATTTCACCTGCTTTTATAACATACAGCGTTCGAGGAAGTGACCAGGTGATAAGAAGACAATGTCCCCCGGCGCCCTGTTCTGTAAATATCACAAATCACACAGTGGGAACAAGCTAGACTCTGTCGCAAGAGAGTGTCCATGTGTTCATAGATGTTTATACGGTTTCAGTGCATCGTCTTACCATGAGGACCACATGTGCTTGTTTACGGCTACTGTGTATCATTTCTATCAGTGGTCAGAAAATCTGATGTACAAATAAACAGCCTTGCTCCCTGATGGTTTGTAATGAGACTCATCACACACACTCACTTCATTAGGTCTCACTTTAGCTCCACTGACCTAGCACTAGGTGCATGTAGTAGTACTACAGACTGTAGTCAATATGTTTCTCTGTAGACTTCCTGTTCTTCATCACAGAGCTGGTGGATTACTCTCAGTGACACGGACATGGCGGTGGTGTGTTAGTGTGTGAGCCTCTCACTGTCCACTCTATTAGACACACCTACCTTGTTCATTCAAACTGTTGTGTTGGTCCTCTAGTGTTTTTGGCCGGTTGGTGCACTATTTTTTTGACTCTGAGGTGAACATCTGCAGCTCTGACAAACACTAACACACCACCACCTCATCAGTGTCACTGAGAATGATCCACCTGCTCCACGGTGGTCCAGACCAATGAAGAACAATGTTTGGACTTCTCACTGGCCTGGTTTACATGGTCATGTTTCTTCACAGAACCTCTGAAAGAGTTAATGTTGCCACTCAGTCTGTTATTTTCTTTCCTCCTAACGTTACACTCAGGATTCTCTGCAGCTCCATATGCACCATTAGGCAAATTGGTGTAGGCCTGGTCAGACTTAACCAGATAGGCTGGTCTCACAGCAACAAAGTCCACCACCTTCAGCCACTCCAGCGGGTCTTGGATTTCAGTAACGGTGAACCCCGGGCCGATGTTTATCAGTCCCCTGACCTGAAGTAGCCACGTTCTGGTCAATTAAGCAGCTCACTTTGCTGTAATACACCTGCTTCACTTTCAAAAATACTGTCCAGTCCAAAAGTAACCAGACACGGGCACAGCCCAGTTAGTTTTACAGTTAATAGCTAAGTATGGCTTAGTTTTAAATGACATGTTTATGTCCCCAAGACTAAGATTTTTGACCACTAGCATGCCCTAACATTCATCATATATATACCAGAACCAAATCAAACAAATGAGACACAAACATTATTTATTATTTATTTATTTATTGAGGAAAATGATCCAATATTACAATCTGTGACTTACAAAAGTATGTGAAGCTTTACTTTAAGTATCTGGTGTAACAATAACCACACAACTACAATAACGAAACATTTCTGCTAATAAGTTGAGCAGTCCTGCTAATCAGCTTGGAGGATTCCATCAACTGCTCACATCAGGTCATCCTACAAAATTTCTGTTGGATTACAATCAGGACTTTGACTTTATTCTTCTTTACACATTCTTTAGTAGAACCTCTTGTGTGTTTACGGTTGTTGTCTTGCTTTATGAGCTACGTTCTCTCACAGATAGATGTCCTGAGATTTTCCTTTAGAATTCTCTGATATAATTCAGAATTCATTGTTTCATCAATAATGACAAGCCGTACTGGCCCAGATGCATTAAAACAGGCCCAAACCCTGATACTGCCACCACCATGTTTCACAGATGAGGTTTTTATGCTGGAATGCAGTGATTTCGGCAAAACATTGTTCAGTAGTTCTTCTGAATTGTCCATGTGATTGTTAGTAAACAGCAGATGAGCAGTAATCATCTTTTGATGAGAATAGAAGAGATAAGACTGAGATGAGACTGAGACCACTGGTTTATAGTCTTTAGACTGGACTTAAATACTACAACACTGGTGTGAGCATCTAAAAGAGAGGCTATAAAAGACAACACACTGTTAAACCTCACAAAAATAAAACAAGATGTGAGAATATTTAAAGAAAACATCACAAAGGGGACCCAGCAGATGAGTGAGCTGGGTTCTTCACACTGACCAACACTGAGGGTCCCTTGTCAGCTAATGAAATAACTCTGAATGCTCCTTTGGGCCCTTTGGACACCACAGAATTGGAAATATTTGGTGGAAGTAAGCGGTGGGTCAGTGGGTCACTATGTCAGTTCAGAATGTTTGCTGACCTTGCACCAGTGTTTGCTTTTCATACCCTAACGTCAGTCAGTTCAGACATCCAGAAGACTTCAGTGTCTGAACTTCTGTAGTTTTGCAGACGTGGCTAATCTACAGTCTATGGACAATAGTATTGGGACATGCGCTCTTCTGAAATCAAGGCTATTTAAAGAGTTTATTCTGCCTTTGTTGGAGTAACTGCCTCTACTGTGCAGAGAAGAGTTTGTACTAGATTCTGGAGCATTGCTATAGGGATTTGATTGCATTCAGCCACAAGAGTGTTAGTGAGGTCAGGATGTTTGATGATAACACCTGGCATTAGATATGGTGCCAACAGATAGATGTTTTCTGATGTTTTTAGATGATCTATTCTAATGGCTCACTTCTCTAGAGGGACTAAAAAAGCTGTGAGTACATCTATGTCAGCTGAATGCAGCCATTAGAAGGGGTGTCCACAAACTTTTGGACATATAGTGTAGCTCATGCTAATTGCTCACATAAATCATATACATGTGCTGGTCATAAAATGAGAATATCATGAAAAAATTGATTTATTTCAGTAATTCCATTCAAAAAGTGAAACTTGTATATTATATTCATTCATTACACACAGACTGATATTTCAAATGTTTATTTTTTAAAGTTGATGATTATAACTGACAACTAATGAAAATCCCAAATTCAGTATCTCAGAAAATTAGAATATTACTTAAGACCAAAAAAAAAGGATTTTTAGAAATGTTGGCCAACTGAAAAGTATGAGCATGTACAGCACTCAGTATTTATTTGGGGTTCCTTTAGCCTGGATTACTGCAGCAATGTGGCATGGCATGGAGTCGATCAGTCTGTGGCACTGCTCAGGTGTTAGGAGAGCCCAGGTTACTCTGATAGTGGCCTTCAGCTCTTCTGAACTGTTGGATCTGGCGTATCTCATCTTCCTCTTCACAATAAACCATAGATTTTCTATGGGGTTAAGGTCAGGCGAGTTTGCTGGCCAATTAATTACAGGGCTACCATGGTCCTTAAACCAGGTACTGGTATCTTTGGCACTGTATGCAGGTGCTAAGTCCTGTTGTAAAATGAAATCTGCATCTTCATAAAGTTGGTCAACAGTAGGAAGCATGAAGTGCTCTAAAACTTCCTGGAAGACGGCTGCGTTAACCTTGAACCTCAGAAAACACAATGGACCTCTGTTATGTTCTCTGATGAAAGTAAGTTTTGCAATTCCTTTGGAAATCAAGGTCCCAGAGTCTGGAGAAAGAGAGGAGGATCCATGTTGCTTGAGGTCTAGTATAAAGTTTTTTGTAAAGTCAGTGATGGATTGGGGTGCCATGTCATCTGCTGGTGATGACTTTATCATGATTTTCTAATTATATGACCAGCACCTGTGTGTGTGTATATATACATACATGGGTTAGACAATGAAACTGAAACAGCTGGTTTTAGACCACAATAATTTATTAGTAGGTGTAGGGCCTCCTTTTGCGTCCAATACAGCGTCAGTTCGTCTTGGGAATGACATATACAAGTCCTGCACAGTGGTCAGAGGGATTTTAAGCCATTCTTCTTGCAGGATAGTGGCCAGGTCACTACGTGATGCCGGTGGAGGAAACCGTTTCCTGACTCGCTCCTCCAAAACACCCCAAAGTGGGTCAATAATATTTAGACACAAAGACTTGCTGTTTTGGTCACAGATGCGCCAGCAAGACGTGCACCAACAATTTGTCCTCTTTTGAACTCTGGTATGTCACCCATAATGTTGTGAATTCCAATATTTTTGGCAAAACTGTGCTCTTACCCTGATAATTGAACCTTCACTCTGCTCTTACTGGTGCAATGTGCAATTAATGAAGATTGGCCACCAGACTGGTCCAATTTAGCCATGAAACCTCCCACACTAAAATGACAGGTGTTTCAGTTTCATTGTCCAACCCCTGTATATATATATATGAACATGTGTTTTATGTGTCTGAATAAACTGCATTGGGTTCTAAAACAGCTCCAAACACTGAATTATATGAATATACTGACTACAGCTGAAATATATTGAACTCTTTCAGGCAGTATAATGGACAGCTAGTTGTGAGTAGGATGACCACATCCTTTTTTCCAGGACAATCAGGTATTTAAGCAAAGAGTATTGAACGACAAGAGGTGAAACTCTAAACAGTAGTAGAACAACATTAATGGAAATGGTAAAGACTGTAGCATAATATCTCAGAAATGTGTCAAACACATCATCATCTACTGTGTGTACACTTGTGAAAGTGAAGCTTTTGTTGTTGTTTGTAAGAGAGAAAAGACACATTGGAATAAATGGAATAATAGTGTTAGTGTTATAAGAAAGGAGCACAATAGAAGTGGAAGAGGATGATTGTGGCATAAGTGTGTTTGAGGAAAAAGGACAACAATTTCCTGATTTCACTTCAATCATGTTCTGTTATGTTTCTGATTAGGCTGAGAGATGCGCAATATTTGATTAATTCTTATCCTGTTAAATAATTTCACCAAGTACACAAGTGATTTCTTACACTCTTCATTACTAGACATTCCCACTTCACAGCACTCACTGACAACCTCCAGCATTGCAGCTTTTCAGGAGCTTTCAGTCCATAATGGTGAAATCGTCTTCGCAGCACCATCTACAGACTGTTACCCATATTACAACAGAGCTTCACCTCTTATCATGTTGTACTTTTTTATTTAAATCCACATCCCAGTGTCCTGACTTCTTACTTTTTATTTTATTTATTAATTTTTTTCAATTTTTATCCTTTTCCCAATGTAGTAGTAGCCAATTAGCCCATCCCCTCCATTAGGACTCTCCCCATCACTTTTGCAATGTCCTTAACTTTAGGAGGGTGAAGTCAAGCACAAGCCTCCTCCGTTGCATGTGATACAACCACCGCCTCATTTCGAACTACCGCTGATACACCGTCACTGGGAAGCCAATGTGCTCAGAGGAAAGCACAGGATTCCCAGCTCTGAATGGACCAATCAGTAGACACCTGAGCCAGCAGGCATTGCAACGTGATAGGGAGAGAGAAAGCATGGCCAATTTTTGCTGTCAGTGAGGTTGATATTGTTTTCCTAATTGAAACAGTCTATGTAAACACTGTATACAGTAGAGAAATGAGGCATCTTATGCAAGCTATTGGCTGGTACAATTTTAAACCTCACCCACAACCGTTTTACTACGAACTGTCATCATTCAGTCATTTTTGTCAGTTGTGTTATGTTAATCCCACAAACTGCTACTAATGAACCCCCCAGTGTTTCTCTGTGTGATAAATGCATTTAATAGAAATTATTGGGGATGTTTAAAGGGGTGAGGTGATAAGGTGGTTGAGATGACAGCTTGTTTTGACGGTCAAAGCGGCTAATGCTAATACAACTTGGTTTATTTTACATTCTGTGCCTTTTTTTTATATATAATTTTATGTATAGTATTTGCCAATTTCCCCCCTATCTCTGGTCATAGCACACTGAGTGGGGCCCCTATTTAAGATGTATTTGAAGAGAAATAATGTCTGGCATAAAGTTGAACAGACACTCAAAAGGTGCATCATCACAACATGACATGATTGGAGTTCCAATCAGCAATCAGCAGCCGCTCACTGACCAATCAGCACTCAGCAGCCACTCACTAACCAATCAGTATTCAGTTGTCACTCACTAACCAATCAGCATTCAGTAGTTGCTCACTAACCAATCAGCACTCAGTAGTCGCTCACTAATCAATCAGCACTCATCAGCCACTTGCAAACCAATCAGCATTCAGTAGTCGCTCACTAACCAATTAGCTCTCAGTAGTTGCTCACTAACCAATCAGCATTCAGCAGCCGCTCACTAACCAATCAGCATTCAGTAGCTGAAATGCTAACATTTTACTGCACTAAACCGACTGGGTTATAAAAACACAGCAATATTGGCTATTTTTCATAAATAATTTTATATTATATATTTGTAAACTTTTTACAATTGATATCATTTGGCATATAAACTTGTGCATAAAAACTAGGAAACATGTAAACAATGTTTTTGCTAATTTAGCTTTTTTCACTCCCATTTAAATTAGTGTGGTAAACAGGAAGTGGAGAGTATCTCACATTTATTATAGACAACAAGGTGTTGGTGTGTCAGGAAAAGTTGTTTAGTGCTCACTACACCGCAATGTGAAACCAATACTAACTGGACCAAATGTATACAATTTAACACAAAGACCAACCCTGGTCCAGACTTTCAGGTGTAAAAATGCCCTGAGTGTTGATTCAGCAAACCACAAAGCTGCTCAACTTGTTCTTGCCTTGGTGCGTTATTTCCTACCATCAAATGGAGTAAACACTACAATTACAGCATTTGCTTCAATGCCTGGGGAAACAACTGGTATCTGTCAACACTGACCCAGAAGCATTGTGTTTATGAAAAGATTGCTGGACAAATTTTGTGGTTGCAGTTGAAAAGGGACAAATAAGATATGGAGAATGCTTTTGGGAGAGACATTTTTGGAAGAGGTTGTTCTGCTCATGTTGTGCAAAATTGTCTTCACACTACCTCAGACTGTCTTCCACTTGATTTGAAGAGTTTTGCATTTACAAGTACTTGCACATCTACACTGCTGAGGTGCTTTGCTGAGGTTGAGTATGCTAACCCTTTGCAGCACGGCAGCTCACAGTTTCTGTCTTTAGGGTTGGCTAAAACATAGACAGACAGAAGCTATGTTAGGGCAGCATTTGAGAGAACTGTGGACAGAAACAGCGACATTTCAGCATACTGTGAGTGTTCTTGAGAGGAGCAACATTTCCATCATCAAGGATTCAGCACATCCAGAACCTCAAGGCAAACTGAAAAATTTGTTACAGCCAACATTCGGACACAGGTGAACAGTTCAGTTGAAGTTGGGGACATCAAGAATGAGGACTTCAGTGCTGTTGAGTCATTTTCTTCAGCTGCTGTTAACTTCCTGGATCATTGGCCTGAATGGTTTGAATGCCCTGAGAAGCTGATGTAGTTCTTTGCTTGGGAACATCCCACAGTGAAGCAGGATTCAGGACAGCCTTTCTCGCTTCAGTGCCAGAATAGCAGAGATTAATGGAAATGTGCTTTTTGCAGTATTCACCCATGATAAAAAAGTGCTCAGTGGAAACATTCATGAGTGGAATAAACAAAAGTTTCAGAAAGCTGGACAGGATTAGTGTGCCCACTGACCAAAGCTGTACAGTAGAGTTTATTTTTTGTTTACCTGGAACATCAGCTCCAGGTTTTATAACTGATGAATGCCGTTTGGTCCCCGGAAAACCTGGAAGACAATGAGGGCCGTGGGTTTACTGAGTTCTCTGAGAAATTGCTGAAGGTCAAACGCGCCCTGCGAAAGACTGCTTCAAGTGAAAAATTACTCAAACCTGACACCTCAGCTGATTCACATGAACAGCCCAGCACCTCCGGCTAACCGTGAGTAACAAACACTTTAGTCTATGAACAGCTGCACAGTTTTCTGCATTTCAGCATACAAAAATTGGTCACTGTTGCCATTATCTTCTAAATGCATTTGTTTCAATGGTTTTATGGTCTCCTTAGTTACTTAAAAGCACCACCTAGTGGTCAGTAATTGCAAGTGCAACAAAACACACGGTAATCAAAAATAGCTGATAAATGGATAGGAGCTAGATCTACTTCTTTAAAAATCTTTCTACAAAAAGCATTTTTGCAGGTGAACAACATTTGAGAACAAAAATGAATAACTAAGGAGTGATAAAATTGTTGTGATTTATTACTGCAGTACTACAATTGTTGGTAGTGCCAAAAAAGAGACCTCCTCTGTGAGGGTCTTGACTATTGAAGAACAGATGAACAAAGTATATAGAGAAACATATGGGAAAAGTGTGCCTGTATACTCAGTGGAGCTAAAATGGACAATGAGTGGAGATCCTAATAAAGTGGCCACTGAGTCTATGGTCCAAAATAATACATTTTTACGTAAATTTTCATTAATCATACCACTATAACCTAAAACTACTAATTTTTGTATGACAACAGTAACAATACGGGTCCGGTCATCTGTCAGAAAGACAAACCCCCAGGGTCAATAAGAGGTCAGTGGGCCCCTAATGTTTACATTTACATTCTCTTGGGATCCATGGGAAAATTCCCTTCATACATGACCAGTGTTCATTTTACTACCTGCTCATAATTTATGCTTAAGGCTTAAAGTCTTACAACTTAAAATGTATTATGTGCATAACCTGCAGAAATACTCTTTTCAGATTGGCTTTTAATTCTTTAAAAACAGAACACTTTAAAATGAAATGTTACACTCACCATTATAAACGAGTGCTCTAGAAATTCTGAATGGTACTAATAGAAACCCTCTTTTAATATGTCAACATGTGATGGATTCTATGAGGAGGATTATACTGCGTAATGATGGTAGTCTGATGTAAATTTATGTTAAACTAAAGGACTATAGTGAATCAGCAGGAGGAAGTCAAGAGGACAACAAGTCAGTAGAAGGAAGTCAGGAAGACAAGTTTGCAGGAGAAGATCAGTAGGACATCGAGTCGGCAGGAGGACGTCAGAAGGGCAGCAATTCGGCAGGAGGAGGTCAGGAAAATAACGAGTCAGCAGGAGGAGGTCAGGAGAACAGTGAGTCAGCAGGCGGAAGGTACAAGGACAGTGAGTCGACAGGAGGAGGTCAGGAGGACAGTGAGTCGGCAGGAGGAGGTCAGGAGGACAGTGAGTTGGCAGGAGGAGGTCAGGAAAACAGTGAGTTGGCAGGAGGAGGTTAGGAGGACAGTGAGTTGGTAGGAGGAGGTCTGGAGGACAGTGAGTTGGCAGGAGGAGGTCTGGAGAACAGTGAGTTGGCAGAAGGAGGTCTGGAGAACAGTGAGTTGGTAGGAGGAGGTCTGGAGAACAGTGACTTGGTAGGAGGAGGTCTGGAGGACAGTGAATTGGCAGGAGGAGGTCTGGAGAACAGTGAGTTGGCAGGAGTAAGTCTGGAGAACAGTGAGTTGGCAGGAGGAGGTCTGGAGAACAGGGAGTTGGCAGAAGGAGGTCAGGGGGACAGGGAGTGGACAGCAGGAGGTCAGGAGGACAGTGAGTCAGCAGGAAGAGGTCAGAAGGACAGTGAGTGGACAGCAGGAGGTCAGGGGGACATCAAGTTGTCAAGAGGGCGTCAGGAGTGCAGCTATTTGGTAGGAAGAGGTCAGTATAACAGTGAGTTGACAGGAGGAGGTCAGGAGGACAGTGAGTCAACAGGAGGAGGTCAGGAGGACAGTGAGTCAGCAGCAGGAGGTCAGGAGGAC
This sequence comes from Crenuchus spilurus, assembly GCA_036984385.1. NCBI lineage: Eukaryota > Metazoa > Chordata > Actinopteri > Characiformes > Crenuchidae > Crenuchus > Crenuchus spilurus. Next base: position 50,736 of record BRDA01002258.1, read on the forward strand.
AGTGAGTAGACAGTAGGAGGTCAGGAGGACAGTGAGTGGACAGCAGGAGGTCAGGAGGACAGGGAGTTGGAAGAAGGAGGTCAGGAGGACAGTGAGTCGGCAGGAGGAAGTCAGGAGGACAGAGTTATCAGGAGGAGGTCAGGAGGACAGGGAATTGGTTGAAGGAGAGCAGGAGGACAGTGAGACGGCAGGAGGAAGTCAGGAGGACAGAGAGTTATCAGGAGGAGGTCAGGGAGACAGTGAATTGTCAGGAGGAGGTCAGGAGAGCAGTAATTCGGCAGGAGGAGGTCAGCAGGGCTGCAATTTGACAGGAGGAGGTCAGGAGGACAGTGAGTAAGTAGGAGGAGGTCAGGAGGGCAGCAATTCGGCAGAAGATCAGGAGGACAGTGAGTCAGTAGCAGGAGGTCAGGAGGACATAGAGTCAGGAGGAGGAAGTCAGGAGGAGAGTGAGCAAACAATACCTACCAGCAAAGAGGTGAGTTAAAACAGAAACTTCCCTTGTGCCATCACACCAGACGGTAAACCAGAAACTGACTGGATCCACAACAGTCACACCCTAATGTTCTGAACTAATATACTAGGACTTTTAATAAATCACTGGCTATTGATAGTAAAGAAATGTGTACTATTTATACTTATTTATACTTAATAATACATTATTTATACTAAAGGTGCAATAAATTATTTTAATGAATAGTTTAATTGTAAAGATTGGTGGTTTATTTTGTTTTGTATTTAAACCCTGAACCACTAGATGGCAGTGTAATTTTTTGTCAGTCATTAGACTCTTCCACTTTACGGAAACAATTAGTATAAGGCTGCACTGCTGATACTTATCACAATATCACAAAAATCACAATATATTTAAATGCAGCTCTGGTCTTGATATGTATTGCATTGGCAGGTTCTTACTAAAGACTGTTTTTATCAGATTTAAAAGATGATTTTAGATATGCTTTCACAACGTTTCTGTGGCTTTTAGTTTTGTTTATGTAGGTCTCTCCTCAGTCTAAATGATAGACGTCTGATCTTGTCCAGGCCACAGAGTTCAGCAGCTTTCTTTAAAAAAATTTAGTGATTGGTGTTTACAACTTGCATCTGTGTTGTATATTTCACTTAATGGGGACAGTATTAAAAACTAACTCATAAAAATTATATATAAAAAAACCGTATAACATTTTAATAAAATTCTAAAAACTTATGAAACATAAAAAAGTATAAAGCTTCTATAAAAAACTATGAAAAACTAACTTTTTAAAAAAAGTTGTGTATCTGGAGTGTCTACCAAACTGTAAAATTGGGCTTGTTTGAAAATCCAGTTGCGGGTGAAAATTCAAGGGTGGCGGGGTTCGGTTTTTTGGGCTACTTTTAAAAACTACCGCGGCTGCCAAAAAACAAAAAAAAGTTGGTGTTGCCTTGGATGTTACTTCAACACTGCGGGCAAACGTGTACAAGTCATCATTAAGTAAGATTGAAAGTAACAATAAAAAGGAGGAGAACATGACATAAGAAAGGACAGAGTGAAAAAGAGAGCTGGAGGGGGAGAGAGAGAGAGAGAGAGAGAGAGAGAGAGAGAGAGAGAGAGAGAGAGAGAGAGAACAGTCACTAGCTAATATGCCAGAGAACAGTCGCTAGCCAATATGCCAGGTAAATAGGGGAAAAAGAAAAAGCTTTGATGGAATGGATTAAAAGTGTTCCTAATAATTTGCAAATACTGCAAATGTGAAATGAAAAAGTCAGTTCCTTTTTTTTTTGCTAATTGTTACTATTAAATGTTCTTGACTGGGATATAAAACTGTTGTAAAAGAACTAATAAACAGCAGAGGTGGGGGACTCGAGACTTGCTTGACTAACGCTGATGAACGATTCGACTTGACTTTGACTTGGTCTTTATGACTTGAGACTTGACTTACACTTGAAACAGATGACTCGAAAAGACTTGATTTTTTATTTAAATATTTGCAATTTAAAAAAAGTTAGATTACGTTAGAAGATTTTATTTAGAAGCATGATCGGCTGATTTTACAGTGCATGCAGCACATAGAACGCTAAACAAGAGCAATAACGAGCCATTGTAGCACATGGAGCGAGGAGGAGACCAAATGTTTAATACAATTTTGGTCTGATGAACATGTGAAAAGTCAGCTTAAAAACGCACAAAATACTGAAATGTGCAGCTTATTTTCTTAGATAATGAGAGAGAAAGGATAGAAGAGGATGACAGAGCAACCTAAACTAATGAAACAGCGCTATATAAAAATAAACACATCAGATGCACGTCCTTCTACAAACCAATCAGTGTCGAGTGTAGGAAGACGCACACCACGTAAGTGATGACGATGGTACGTGGGTGTGTCATAATAAAAGTCCTTGGAGTGCTCGAAAAAATGCAGTGTGAAAACAAACCTAACTGGACCAAATGTATACAAAATAACAAACACACAAAATGTATACAAAAAAATAAATTAATTAAATAAATTAAAAATAAATAAAAAAAATAAAAAACACGTGGTTGTTATTTTGTTCTGTTCATATCTACTCTGTCTAGAAAGCTTAAATTTGAAAGTTATGCTAAAGTTAAATATTTCTTTAATGTTGTGGCAGAAGTGTTTGCTAGTGTGGATATGAACTTGACAAAATAGCATGAATAGTATGTGACATTATGTGAATGTTTTCATGGTTTGATGTAATGTTTTGTAATGTTTGTAATATTAACATTTCAGACATTGTTTTATAGGTAACAGGTTTACATTTCAGGCAATATGTTTTTATTTATTTTTATATACTTATTTTTATTTTTTCTACTATTCAGTTGATGATGCAATGCTTTTTGTACTCAGAAATGTTCAATAAGAAGCACCTTCAAGTGATGTGTTAATAGGTTATGGAGAAATGGCGTGACCCTCTTGATGGGGGAAGTAAGCCATTAAGTAAGTTAATTCATTATCACACCCGCTTAATCCTTATCAGGGTTGCGGTTAGTTCCCTACCCCCTCACTGGGCGCAGGGCATTACACTATTCAAGTAAGCCCAGGACAGGGCGGCAGTCCATCGCTGGGTGACACACACACACATACAATTTTTAAGAGTACCCAATTCACCTGACCTCCATGTTTTTGGACTGTAGGAGGAAACCGGAGACCCCAGAGGAAACCCTTGCAGACACGGGGAGAACATGGAAACTCCGCTCAGATGGGGAATCGAACCCAAGACCCCAGCGCTGAGAGGCGAACGTGCTAACCACTAAGCCACTGTGCTGCCCCACCATTAAATAAGTTATGTAATTGTATGTTTGAGGTACAAATGGGATTCCAAAAAAGTTGGGACACTAAACAAATTGTGAATAAAAACTGAATGCAATGATGTGGAGATGAAAATGTCAATATTGTATTCGTAATAGAACATAGATGACAGATCAAAAGTTTAATCTGAGTAAATGTAACATTTTAAAGGAGAAATATGTTGATTC
>BRDA01002263.1:0-16131 GCA_036984385.1 Crenuchus spilurus
TCAAAATCATGCAGGGCATTCAAGGTCCCCCTGCTCATGCCAGCACATGTCCAGGCACATTTCAAGTTTGCCAATGACCAGAGGAGGCATGGGAGGAGGTCATGTGGTCAGATCAGACCAAAATAGAGCTTTTTGGTAATCAAGTCCACTCGCCATGTTTGGAGGAAAAAGAATGCTGAATTGCATCCCAAGAACACCATACCTACTGTTAAGCATGGGGGTGGAAACATCATGCTTTGGGGCTGTTTTTCTGCAAAGAAGACAGCACGACTGATCAGTGTTAAGGGAAGAATGAACGGGATCATGTATCGTGAGATTGTAAGCCAAAACCTCCTTCCATCTGTAAGAGCATTGAACATGAAACATGGCTGGGCCTTACAGCATGAAAATTATCCCAAATACACTGCTCGGGCAGTGAAGGAGTGGCTCTGTAAAGGTCCTGGAGAGGCCTAGACAATTTGTGGAGGGAGCTGAAAGTGTGTGTTGCCCAGCAACAGCCCCAAAACATCACTGCTGTAGAGGAGATTTGCATGGAGGAATGAGCCAAAATACCAGCTACAGTGTGTGCCAACCTGGTGAAGACTTACAGGAAACGTTTAACCTCTGTCATTGCCATGTTACAAAGTATTGAGTTGAACTTTTGTTATTGACCAAATACTTATTTTCCACCATAATTTACTAATAAATTCTTTAAAAATCCTACAGTGTGACTTCCTGGAATTTTCTTTCTTTCTCATTTGTCTCTCATAGTTGTAGTGCACCTATGATGAAAATTACAGACCTCTCTCATCTTTCTAAGTAGGAGAACTTACACAATCAGTGACTGACCAAATACTTTTTTCCCCCCCATTGTATATAATATATACAGTGTTGGGAACGTTATTGGGAACGAAATTAGTTATAGTTACTCACTACTTGTTCAAAAAAGTAACTTAGTTAGTAACTGAATTACTCTATAATAAAAGTAACTCGTTACCAGGGAAAGTAACTATTTGCATTACAGTTAAAAAAAGTTATTTGTCAAAGAATAAGGATTTTTTGAAAAAGTAGTTTTCACAGTCAGTTGAAATGAGTAGATCAGAAAGGTGTTTGTACATAACTTTTGATATTTATTGCACATCAACAGACCAGTGCAGGATAAAATCCTTTAAAATACCTAACGCTGTTATTTTTAACACTGTTATTCACAACACTGAATATATATACTTATAATATACAATACCTCATTAGTTTTATCTAAAATATCACAATTTAGATGTTTGTAGTGGTCAAGTAATGACTGGTATTTTCAGACATAACTGATAAATTGATGGGTTCTAGAAGTTAATTTATATACGTTTATAAATAATCATACATAGTTTCTAAACAATATAAAGGAAAACATCAAGATCCAAATTCTACATTATGGTCAAAGCCGTGAGGCATGTTGCTGTTACTTTGCATCTATTAAGTTTCCTTTATCACCTAATATTAACATTTATGCTAACGTAGCACTTGCAGCACTCAAGGACGGCAAATTCAATTAAGTTTTTTGGTTTTACACTGAATACGCAGTACCAGCATGGGACACATGTTGTGGGCTTCACATAGTTGCAGACTATCAATCTATGGCAGTTTATCCTAAATGTATTGGTGTACACTCATCGGACTTGATTCTGTATTTCAGATGCAAAGCCAAGTCAGTGCACTGCCTATTCTGTATCTGCCATTACTTTGACATGATCTGGGCCCTGAGCAACTATGTGTGTTGGGACGCACAAAGCAAGTTCCAAGGAGGTAATGACCCAAATGCCTGCTAGATAATCCCTCATTTCAGAGGAATTACAGGGATATATTACGCTGTAATGAGAGAAACCCATAGCAGGAACTAGAGAGGCCACTGTCAACACCTTCACTTATGACCACAGACTATTCAAGGCCTTGAGGGGTCCAAAGGTTCACTGTTCTTTACAGTAGTGCAGGAATCAGAATCCATGGAGAAAGAAGCTGTCAAAGTGGGTTAAGGATCCAGAGAAAGATCACTAAGACTCGTGTTAAGGACAGACCTGCTCATTCCTGATGTCAAAAAAATCTCTATGAAGATTACAACTCAAAGGAGAGGCCCTGAAGGGTCATGTGTCTAAAGTATCAGACCTATCAATGCCTTGACAAAGAGGGTAACAGAGAAGGTGACAAACAATTTGTTCAGGAATCAGAAACCTTCACTGTAAGGAAATGATAATCCTCTAAGTCACCAACACTGGTCCTGAAGATCTACACTGAAGTCTAGCTCCAACCACTATCTACAGCACGTGCTCCAACTAATTTAAGTCTTCAGATGTTCTTGATTTGGTCAGGTCAGGGAGTGGCAGCATGTTAGAAGCAGGTTGGAACCTGCTTCCTGGAACTAGTTTCCAGGAAAACAGAGCTCTAAGAGAAGAGCTGGTGACCAGTGGTCTAATAAAGTGTTCAAGTGAGTTAAAGTAATAGTTCAGGAAAATAAGATTTACACATTTCCTTAACCTAAATGTCATCTACAAGTTAAGAAATTTGTCCTTTTAGTCCTAGTTTAGGTTTGCACTGAAACTACAAAGCCACTTATTAAAAAAATAATACTACAAATTAGCATTTTGCACATGTGGTTCTTATACTGTATGATATGCAGCAGTTTAATCAAAGTTCAAATTTTTTATTGCCTTGTAGGTACAGTTCTTCAAAAAGATTTATTTAGAGGCAAATGGAGGCAGTTCTTAATAAAGGCAGCAATTATTTACACTTTAAAATATTTTATTTAAAATTAAAATAAATAAATATTATAATTTTATTTAAAATTAAAATAAATAGATAAATATTTTTTTTAATTTTTATTTGAATTGCATTTCAATAATTCTTCAGTTTTGTTTGTGGAATCAAAAGTTATTCTTCTATGGAATTGCTACAAATAACCCTTTTAAGAATAATAGTAAAATGGATAAAAATATACCACACAGCTAAAAAAAATTTTTTTACATTTTTTTGGGTTTTAAAATTATGCAAGTGTGACAGCATCTTTAAAAAAAATCATGGTGAGGCACCACCTGCTCACCAGGAATTAAAAATAACTGCACACAAAACACATAGCAAACAAAAATGGCTGACAGTTGCATTCTTGTATAAGGATGTCGACCCTTCTTCAATAATGTTTGTTGGTAAATAAATTTGAGCACAAAATCTTTTAAAATATGGATTAATGTCATTTTCTGAAAGCAGTAAATTACACTTCAGTAATGTGGACATCATGAACATTTTTATTATATAATATTAACATTTTCATTTCACTGATGTAATGGAAGTGTACTTTTTATATATATTACATGTATTTGAATGAGTATGCTGACCAAGTGAATGGACACATGAATAACTCTTAAACATATGCCTTAAAAATCAATTTGATCAGCCTGAACAAAGAATAGAAAGATTTCAGAAAAGTTCAGTGGACTAAGTCACTATTGACTACACACACTGGTTAAAAAAAATTGGGTAAAATGTAAAAAAAAGAAAATATGATAATTTTTTTTCCCCCAAATTCATGCATGAAAGGGTTAAATGTGCAGAGCTGAAGACACATTATAAACAGGAAGGAAAAAGGAATGATGGGAAAGAGGAAGAGATAAAAAAAATCACCTGTAAAATCCTGTGGGCATTCGCAGGTGTATCCCCCCTCACGGCTGCGACACCGCCCGTTGTTTTTGCATGGCGCTGAATAGCACAGGTCTATCTCAGATTCGCAGTAGTCTCCAGTGAAGCCGTCGGGACAGCGGCACCGCAGGCCGTTCACGGGGTGGATGGGCCTGAACAGCAGGGTGTTGGAGGCCACAAAGGGAGCGGAGCTGTCAAACTTCAGAACTGACACACACTTCATGTAGTTCTCGCAGGGCTCACGCAGACAGATGTTGTCATCGAATGGCAGGACGTGCTGGGTGGAGATGAGCCTCAGCAGTGAGCGGTTCAGGTACAGCTGCTCCTGAAGTTCCTCGGTAGGGAAGAAACGCCCTGGGGTACCACCGGGCTGAAGGGCTGAGAAGGTCACGTTGAGGATGGGGGCGCCCACATCTGTGTCGTTCTGGACGTTGAAGACAAAGACTCCATCACGGCTGGTGGACAGCACTGCGGCCACTCCCTCAGCAAACAGAGCAAGCAACGGAGAGAGGAAGAGCTCCTGAGACATGTTCTCCAGACGCACAGTGATGCTGTTGGTCAACATGTCGTCTGTGATGATGGTGACCCGAAGCGTGCAAAGAGCAGAGATCTGATGGAGACCATCTGAGCAGACAGAAAAGAACAAAATCAGATAAGAGACTGTACACTAGGGATGTACCAATTAACCTGAATGTGGCAAATCAAAGCATTTTACAACCCTTGAGTCAATTATACTAAATTCTAATAACATTCAGTGATGTATGTGCTCATTTCTGCCTAAACCTTACCTAGTATGCTACTGTATACGTAGTAGTGACTGATTATCAACCCTGACCAATAACCAGTCAATATTTAGCATTCTGCGATTAGCAGAATCAGCACCTGAACTCCATTTCCATGTCAGTAAAAGTTGTTTTTATGCACATATCTGATGCAATTAACATATGTTAATTAAATCAAATGCACACAGCAACTCAAAGAACTTTATTTTCATAACGTTTTAATATTAAACTACGTTCATTTAAGAGAGTAAAAGTTATATCCTTCTAAACTTTCATACCACAAACATCAATTTTAGGGTAAATGGTGGTTTGCCTCTCAGTGCTGGGGTCTTGCGTTAGACTCCATCTGGGTGTAGTTTCTGTGTTCTCCACATGCCCGTGTGCATTTCCTCCCATAACATTTGGAGGTCAGAATAATTGTGTACTCTAAATTGTCCTCATCACACTGTCCAGGATTAAGTGGTTAAGAAGATAGATGGATGAAAATTGCACAAACATCACTTTTTGGTGTCCTGGATGATATAATAATAACCGGGCGGCACGGTGGCTTAGTGGTTAGCACGTTCACCTCTCAGCGCTGAGGTCTTGGGTTCGAGTCCGCATCTGAGCGGAGTTTCCATGTTCTCCCCGTGTCTGCGTCGGTTTCCTCCCACAGTCCAAAAACATGGAGATCAGGTGGATTGGATACTCTAAAAAATTACCCTGGTGTGTATGAATGAATGTATGTATGTTTTGCCCAGATATGGTTGGCACTCTGTTCTGGGTGATCCCCCTAGTGCTCGATGCAGTCCTCCAGGTGGACGGTCACTTCCGGTTGAGAGTACACTGTGCGCGACTGGCTGCCGCTTCTCACCGGTGTGTGTATGAAGTGTGTTGACTGTAAAGCGTCCTTGGGTGTCTAGAAAGGCGCTATATATGTGTATGTGTATGTATGTAATAATTGGTATTGTAGGCTTGGGCGGTATAAAGGTATTTTGTTATACCGCGGTATTTAAATATGGTGACGGTATTAGTCACATGATGTAATGCGGCAAATTTCAAAAAGAAGTCTATTAAAACTGGGACTTAAACGTCAGCAAAACACAGCGCCAGTTTCACAGAAACACACACCTGGCAAAGAGGGCACTCAGCTGCAGCAGCCGCCACCGCCGGTAATACCGCATACCGCGGTATTTTCTCAAACTCATACCAGGGTATGAAAAACACCAATACCACCCAACCCTATGGTATTGGTATCAGCCCTGAAGCAAACCTATTGGTCAACCCGCTAGTTCCTCCCTTTGTCTTCAGTAATATCATATGAGAGGGAGTGTAGCATGACTACGAGTGTGATATTGCCTTTGTACAACAGTTTCACAAGTGACAGTAATAAGTGACAACAGATTATGATTGGTTTGGTTATTTAATATTTATACAAATAGCCCTGAAACTGGACTGAGACTGTACTATTGCCACGCAACACAAACATTCCCCTGCACTCTAGCTCAAAACCTTATGTAGGTCTACAGTCATACAACAAAAATCACAATAAAAATGTGAAAAATTCATTTGTGTTCATAATGCTGTCATATATTTTATATTTGGCACTTTGGGCAGACTGCTAGAAAAGGAAATCAGCATCTCCAGAAAGCTTGTCAGCAGATGGAAGCATGAAGTGCTCTAAAATCTCCTGGTAGATGGCTCCATTGACTTTGGACTTGATAAAACATAGTGGACCAACACCAGCAGGTGATATGACATAAACCATCACAGGCTGCAGAAAACTCAACACTGGACTTCAGACATCTTGGATTATGTGTCTCCAGACTCTAGGACCTTCTAGCACCACTGAGCAACAGTCCAGTTCTTTTTCTCCTTAGCTCAAGTAATACATCAAGTGTGAGTTGATGTTCAGTGGCATTATACAGAATTTTGCTGACTTGGATTTCTTTGCAGTGGTTTTGATGAAAAGCAGGGTTTCACATATAGATATTTTAGTTACAATCCAATTCACCAGTGAACCTAATTATCTCCTGAGCTTTAGCCGTAATGTTCATAACACGGAAAAAATCCATCTTTGGGGTTGTTTTAACTTATTTTGAAATACTTTTTTATTTTTTTATGCTTTTTCCAATTGTATCCCTTTCCCAATGTGGCAGTAGCCAATTAACATGTCCCATCCACTAGGGGTCGCTCCCCATCAATTTTGCAATGTCCCTGACGCTAGGAGGGTGAAGACATGCACACGCCTCCTCCATTGCATGTGATGCGGCCACCGGCTCTTTTGAACTACCGCTGATATACCATCACTGGGGAGCCAACGCGCTCAGAGGAAAGCGCAGGGTTCCCAGCTCTGAATGGACCAATCAGTAGATGCCTGAGCCAGCAGACATTGCAGTGTGAGTGATAGAGACAGACAGCCCCATCTACCTGCCCAGAGAGAGCACGGCCAAATTTTGCTCTCTCTGGCTGTTGATGGCAAACAGCATGACCGGGATTCCTCTGGTCATAGTGTCGCCGTCTTAACCTGCTGAGCCTTTCGGTGCCTCAGTGAGGTACTTTTAAAGACTGCTTCAGACATCTGGTTCCTATCACCACCACTATGAACAATGTTCTCTAGAATGGAGAAATCCACATCACACCACTCTGAATGACTTTCTTTAGATCTGAACCATGTAACTATGCAGAAATGTGGGGAAAAATCAGTGGAAATCCCCTTTAATGAGACTTTCCTATTAAAGCTTGGATTCCACATCACCGCTGGGTGTCTGCTTTCATTACCTACACTTGCAGTAATGCAAAACCTTATTGTTATAAAAAGTATCAGACATGTTAAGAGACATGTCCAGTCTGCTGCCTCCTGCTTTATGCTCCTGACAGTAAGCCACACTAGATCATTTTCTCACTGCTACTGGACAGCAATGACCAGACCTCAAGTACCACTTCAGCATGTCCAACAGGCCGCGAGAGTGTAAGAGCCGTGTTCTACATCTGCTCTCCTCACCATGATGGCTGCGCTCTATTGTCTGCCCCTGTTTAAGGCTTTGTTGGGGTCTAGTGTATTCTCTTATCCCTCCTGTTCAGTCCTGTGTAAAAGGCCCCACTATCATTTGAATGGAGAGAGCTATAATTGCTGGACAATGAGGAAATGTTTCCACTCTGTTACGCTGTCCTGTCTCATACAGTCAGCCCAGCCAGACACACGGCCACAGACATAACACAGACTTAGTTCAAATGTACACACACATACAGAAACGAATAAAGACACTTCTATAATCAGAATTCTTAACCACAGTAGAAGATTATAGCAGACAAAAAAGTCCAGATAACTGATCACGGCAATCAATTTCCTTACCAAGAGGGATTTTCAGGTTTTAGATTATAATAAAAGCCAAAGGGCCGATGCAGAGGTTTGCATTTTAAATTAGTTTTATTCTTCAAATTATTGTCTTTGACTGTATGTCACAAATGTGACCGTGATTGTTTTCCATCATATCATCTGCAACAAACAGGACGACACACAAAACGTTAACATTACAGGTTACATTAACCTTTCTGCCAATGTGATTTGCACACAATGGAATTTGAGCTCTGCATTTAACCCATCCATGTTGTGAAACACACACACACACACACACACACACAAGTGAACAGACTAGACTGTGAGAATGTGCCCAAAGAGGTTGGCTGCCCTATCCACGGCACCCAGGGAGCAGTTGGGTGTTAGGTGCCTAGATCAAGCTCACTTCAGTCATGACCTGCCCAGGGATCGAACCAGCGACCATCCAGTCACAAGACCATATCCCTAACCACCTCATAATTACTGCCTCATAATTACAATGATTACAAACATACAGTATCATAAACTGTTCATTAATTAATAATGATAATAATTAATGATAATAATAATGTATGATAATAATGATACTAATAATAATGATAATTATGATAATTATCATTATCATTTTTATTATTATTATTATTAATAATAATTAATAGTGATAAATAATAATAATTAATAATAATAATAATTAATAATGATAATGATAATAATAATTAATAATGATAATAATAATAATTATAATAATAATTAATAATGATAATAATAATAATAATAATAATGATAATAATAATAATTAATAATGATAATAATAAAAATGATAATAATAATGATAATAATTTTCATTATTATTATCATTTTTATTATTATTATATGAGCTGATGGAGTGTTGGTTTTTGGACTACTTTAAAAATGTACAATGACCATCAAAAACTCTTATAGTACTACTATAGGACCACAAGTCTAGAGCCTGTGACTGCACATATTTTTCTCCTTCTGGAGAAAACAACAAGAAACGTTTCAACAATAAAAGTTTAGACTCTCCGTTTTAGTCCAACAAAGCACTTAGAAATCCCATAAACCAAAGAAAGTTGCTGCTAGCCTACAGTCACTTCTACACCATCAACTGCTGAAATCAGCAACAAGCCGCTCTCTATTATAGTACAGTAAGTAGTTTGTGAGCAATGTGTTTCCTTTTTAACAAGGTGTGCATTAAAGTCCACTGCCCTGCTCATAAATTCTGTGGTGGTCATTTTGCCTACATCAAGTAAAGTGCCTCCCCTCCCACATCCTTCCACGTGCCAAGAAGTGGAATTGAATGGCACGAGAGTGAAGCAGACATACAAGCAGATTACATTAACATATGCAGAGTAATACTAGAGCCACATATTAGCTAATGTATACAATACACAGGGGAGCGTTTACAATGACATTAGGATAACACAGTGCACACTAATTATTTAGCCCTACTCTAATGGGATACAGAACAGATTAATAAGAGTATAGCACAGGGAAAGATGTTCACTTACACACTGTGTCCAAATGTTTGTGGACACATTCAGGTACTTTAAGTTGCACTCATTACTGACACACACAGCTTGTCTAATCCCTGTAGAGAAGTACTGCCAAAAGAATAGGACTAAACATGAACCCATTGGCACCATATCTAATGCCAGGTGTGGGCTAGAGGGGTATAAAGAACTGTGGAGCAGCGGAGCTGTAGGGTGAACTGGGGAGTTGGAGATGAGGTAGGGTGGTGATCAAAATATCTTTGATTTCAGGAGAAACATTGAAGGAGCTGGTGTCCCAATACCTTTGCCAATATAGTGTGTCAAATTTTAATGTGTCATACGTTTGCAAAGACAGATACTGAACACTGTAAATTCCTCTCTCATTCTTTCCAGCAGGCTGTAACATATTAAACCTCAGTGTGGTCTTGGCTCGCTTCCAGCTTAGAGCCAAATTATACTGTCTTGACGTTAAGACGGTCGCAAACCTGTCAAACGCTGCAGCTGCACTGCTACTACATATCTGCAACGGACAAGATCTTTCATACACTGCAATGGGTGGTCTGGTCAGCTATGTGCCTTCATAACTCTACTCTTGGAAAATGTCAAAATATCCTCAGGCAAAAGAAAACGGCACAATTTACACATCATACTATTACTACTGCTCAGTTAAGCATACTTGAGTTAGTTCAAGTTAAGGGGAGTGACTAGGAAAGCCCCTTCTGATTATCACTCCAGCCAGTCTAGGAAAATCCCCTATGATGATGGTGGGATGGCTGCTTTGGGGTGGATTTGAGGGGAAATGTGTTTTCAAGCTTCCTAGCAATAATGCTAGCTGGGATTAACATGCTAACATGCTCCCAAACAATCCACCCCTAATTAGTTGCCATTTTCAGAAGGTCCTCCCATCTTCAAAAAATGTCTTTTTATAAAAAAAAGGTGAGAAGGAGGGTTACAACTCTGCTCAGTGTGTCTTTAAACATCTGGTAAATGTTTATCAGGCTAATAGACCTTGTTGTGTTGTCATCCTTTAGTAGTGTTAGCATTGCTATGTCTTTAGCTCTATTTAGATCGTATTAATTGTACTTGTGGGTTTTGTAACAATAGTATTGTTATGTTACTGTTTCAGCACGGACCGGTTTGAGTGTAACACGCTGCTCACTCGGGTTGATGGAGAAGTAGCGGTATACACATGCACGAGGTCCTGTATGTATGTTGTATCAACTCTGAATAAAGACCAAGTAAGCTAAGGTATTGCTTTAACCGTCCATTCTGTTTAATGTCAGAGATAAAGAGAGAACAGAATGAAACAGGTTTGTTTTACAGGAACTCATCATTAGTCGCGTTTCCATTGCAGTTTTGCGCAAAACTTTATCGATATTCTGTTTTGTCAAAAAAAAAAAAATTCTACAAACAAGTTTCGCAATTCTGGTGTTTCCATTAAATGTGAAATACTTTTATAAAATCACGTGTGAATATGTTTGTTCTCGTGATAAGTCATTACAAACATGGCGGCAGTGGATGCAAACACATACTTCAGCTTTATACATACTGCTACCACGGCACTAGTGCTCATCATCAGCCATCAGAGGAGACGGCGACTTATCGAGGCTTTGGAGAGACAAGCCCCTTATACTTGGGAGCGGCTACGTATGCGGCGTTTTTGGGAAACTGTAGTCGATGGTTTTACAGAAGAGCTGTGGATTCAACATTTTAGAATGACACACTCAACTTTTAATGAACTTTGTGATGCTGTGAGATCTCTAGTGGAGCAGCTGCACATTGTCCAAGGATTCTCCTCGTTATTCCAAATATGCCGCGTCATCTTCATCCTCGCACTTTCTTCTCTTCTTCTTCGTCGTCTTTTCACCGGTTGTTGATCACGTGACTCCCTCGACGCGAAAAAAGTCAGTTCGAGTGTTTCCATTACACTTTTGTGATATAAACCAATTTCGATACGACTGAAAAACCACCTCATCTTAGCGCAAAAACGTTTATCGAAAAACGTGTTTTTTTTTTTATTATCGTGTTTCCATTAAGAACATTTTTATTCACAATTCTAATTTGCGATATTTCATGGTCAATGGAAACGCAACTTGTGATTTTATATACTTAGAGATCCACCGTGACTGTTTTTCTCCTCAAGTTCTGAGAAAAATACAGGCCGAATTGCCTACTGTAGGTACTTCTCCAGCTAAAATTTTCGTTTAGTAGAATGTTTTCTGAACGTTACAAATTTGGTTCTTAGAATGTTCAAATTGTCAAGTTTTCTAGATGTTTCTGGAATGTTTTTAGTTATTTATGTAAATTTTTTTACTCAATTTTCTCCCCAATGTACTAGTAGACAATAAGCCAACACATCCACTAGGACTCTCCCAATCACTTGTAATGTCCCTGACCTTAAAGGGATGCAGACCACATCATGTCTCCTCTGATGCCTGTGAAGTCAGCCACCTCCTCTTTTAGAACTGCTGCCTATACATTATCGCTGGCAGCCAAAGTGGTTGGAGGAAAGCGCAGGATCCCCAGCTCTGATGGATCGGCTGGCAGATGCCTGAGCCAGTGGACACTGCTTAATATTGTTGGGGAGAGAGCGCCATCTACCCACCCAGTGAGAGCACAGCCAATTTTGTTCTCTCATGACTGGGATTCGAACTCATGACCCTCTGGTTGTAGTGTCAGTGCCTTAGTCCAGGAAAGATTTTAACGTTTATATAACATTCCCGTTACATTACTGCAACATTATGAGGACATAAACTACAGTAGGTTACAATACTGGCCACCTGCACAGGGAAAAATTCATTTCAAACCAGTTTTGGAACAGAAACAATAAACAAACAGCTTATTTAGAAGAGATCAATTTTATGAAGCTAGCATGACCTGATTTTATTTTCTGAACGTCCTGCTGCTCAAATGAACTGCTGGCTCCTCCCTCTCTCCCACTCAAATGAGCTACAACGTTAACACTAATGAGCTACAACGCTAACACTAATGTTACTTCAAACGTTGCGTTTGTTTAACCCGGAACGTTCTCAGAGAAACATGCCAAAATCGTAATGCAAAACAATTACATCACACGTTTTCAGAACGTTCCCGGAACATTTTTTTCCGTAACATTTCATGCTAACTTTCCTGGAACCTTTGAAAAATGTTGCTAAACATTCTTACAAATGTTCTCTGTTAGCTGGGTCAGAGCATGGATACATTTCTTGGATCCATGTACTTCAGTCACTCTGGTTTGACGTGTTGTTCTTTGCGGCATTGTGAGTGACGTGAAAGACACTTCGAAATCTGATTTGAGCGGCCAGAGAAAAAATCAGATTTTATGTGATTTTTGGCTGTCCGGACTACCAAAAATCTATTTAGATATGCTAAAAATAACTCCTGTAGTCATGTTAATGCTGTCTGGATACAGTCCTGAGGAGACACAGTGTAAAATGTTAAAAAAACAGATGTCTTCCTGAAGATTTTCTCTATGTGAATTCTGAATACAGTATTTACACCAACACACTTTTTTTCGGGTATATAATTGAAGTTGAAATATTAATATTACTGCATGCAAGCTAACACTGCAAACCAGTGACATCACACTGCCAGACTCACCAATACTCACCAATACCCAAATAAACTTTAACCAAATGTGCTGGTTAAGTTACGAGGTTAGCCTACAGTGTGAGTAACTGTTGTTTTAAAATAGAGTTGAAATTCGATCCAACATCATTTTAATGAGCTGTTAGCTATTCAATGAGCCATTTTAATTGACCGATATCTGCTTAATATCTTAATATCACAGACAACAGAATGATGCTCAACTTCAGGGGTCTATATATGGACAGAACTCAACCACAAGTGCAGTATCCCACAATAGTAGCTATACTGATGTCTTAAATAAAATCTTGCTGATCTAATACTGAATATCTACATAAAGGATATAAACTATATGCTCAAATGTTTGTTGACACCCCTTCTAATGAATGCACTCAGCTGCTTAAAGCTGCATCCACTTCTGACAGAGATGTACAAATACATGCACACACAATTTATCTAGTCCCTGTGGAGAAGCACTGGACACTGAGCAAATAAACATGTACCCGTTGGCACCATGCCTAATGCCAGGTGTGGGCGAGAGAGGTATAAAGCCTCCAGCATTGAGCTGTGGAGCTGTGTTCTCTGTAAAGATGGTGCTCCATCCAGTACTTTTGGGATGAGGAGGTGATCATTCACCATCTTGACCTGACTAATGCTCCTCACTGAATGCAATCAAATCCTCACAGCAATGCTCCAAAATCTAGTAGAAAGCCTTCAATGGACAGTACAGACAATGACCAAGCAGGTGTCCCAATACTACATACTGTACTTTTGTAAGTGACATGCAGTTGCGTCTCTAAAAATGGATGTAAGGATATGCTGTTTTTAGGTATGCAGTGTACTTTTGGATGTTACCGTAAAAATGTACGTTACAGATCTGTGTAGGACGTCCGATTCCTCGTCCTGACAGACAGTCTGAAAAGCTTAGATCAGGGCTGGACAAAGACCTGCCAAGAACACTGAAAAGCACCAGTCAACTGACGCCAAGACACATGTCCCTCTTCACTGGCAGCAGCAAGGGCAACATCATGACTGAAGGCTGACCTAAATGTGTGTGGCACTGGGCCAACTGGCCTCCTTAACACAATGGGCACAGCTGAGACTGAGGCCAAAGAGTGCCCGCTACAATGCGGGTGGGCGAGAAAAGTCTCAGAAAACCAAGTTTTAAAGAGCATCAAAACTGCATACACAGATTGGCAAGACAACAACCCGGCTTTCTTAAAATGTGCCACATTAATGGTAGCACAACGTCAGCATTACCCAGAGGAAGAGGTTTTGGCTTTTTAATGGCTCAGGAGACGTAATGGAGACGCTCCTAAAATGAAGTTAAATATCATGAGACTAAAAGAGAGATACGTCTGGTCAAGATAAACATTATACTATTCACAGCATCAAAGCTGAAGAGACTCTTAGACCTTAATGAGACACTGCTGAGTTCATATTGAGATGCATGAGTGTTATTATCTGAGCAAGTCTGTGCAGCGTGAGAATTGACTGAGATGTGTACTAAAAGAAGAGGAGACAGAGTGAGACAGAGTGAGATTACTTTTTCTTATGAATATCTGAACAGCAGATCTGAGGCTTAATCTCAGTTAAGTCTCAGACTTCGTCTCGTTTGTGTTTCCGCCTGATCTCACTGCTGTGTAGGATAAAGTAATGTCCTTTTTCAGACAGACACAATGAGTTTGAGACCGAGATGAGACCGAGACTCCTCATTTATGGTCTCAAGAGTACCATCATATTAATGGCTTCCACTCATAGCTTGTGTCTCATTTTCTCCAAAAGTCTCTGTGTTTTTATTAAAGTTTAAAAAAATTAGGGGGCCCCGAGTGGCTCAGCAGGCTAAGACACTGACACTATGACCCGAGGATCGTGAGTTTGAATCCCGGTCATGCTGTTTACCATCAACAGCCGGGACCCAAGAGAGCAAAATTGGCAGTGCTCTCTCTGGGCGGGTAGATGGCGCTCTCTCTCTCTCTATCACTTTCACATTGCAATGTCCGCTGGCTCAGGCGTCTACTGATTGGTCCAATCGAAGCTGAGGACCCTGTGTGCCTTCCTCCGAGCGCGTTAGGCTCTCCAGTGACGGTGTATCAGCGGTGGTTCGAAAAGAGGCGGTGGCTGCATCACACGCAGCGGAGGAGGCTTGTGCTTGCCTGCACCCTCCTAGAGTCAGGGACATTGCAAAGTGATGGGGAGAGGCCTAACGGAGGGGATGGGCTAATTGGCTACCACTACATTGGGAAGTGGAGAAAAATGGCAAAAACCTAGAAATAAATTTATAAAAAAAAAAAAAAAAAAGTTTTTCACAAAATTTTCCTTTCGTTATTGGCGGTTGTTGTCAACTCAATCACATGATGCCCACCAATGTTTACTATGACAGAGCTCCCAGAGCACTAAAGCAGAACTGTGATCAACGTTTTCTCTGTTAACACATTTAACTTCTACTGTTGATCTAAAAATGTATTTGCCACGTCTTTCTATTTGGAAGACAATGAAAGAGTAACGTATGCCGAGACATCAAGGGGGAGTTTTACATCTTCCTCACACATGTGCTGCACTCGTTTCTCAGGCGGACTAAAGCCCCATTTTGCCTTGGCATGGTTTCTGTGGAATGCGGCAAAAGGTGCACTCAAAGAAAGTTAATGAACAAAGGCTTCTCCCACAGAGTGCACGGTCTAAGTGCTTCATAATGGAGGCCACACCTCTCCAGACTGCCCTCATGAATCTGTTATGGATCTTGTTAACATCAGCAGTGACAGGCCTGCTTTGGCCCCTCTCAGCACACTCAGCAAGAAACAGCAGCATGCAGCGCATTCCTGCCTCCACAGCTGTGGGTGCTGAGCGTCTCTGAGTTTATGGGCACTGTTGTAAACACAAGTGAAGGAGCCAGCAGGTGTGAAATAAGTTAAATTATGCATTAATGTTTACGAGGACGTTTAAGATGAAAAGCCGTCAAGTCGCAAAATTAAAAGAAACCAGAGGCATGAAAGCTTTCTTTAAAAAAAAAAAAACGTCATAAGATTTTTAAGATCTTTATTCTTTTTTAAGTATACTACACTTACATTTTTTGCACAGCATGTAATATTTCAGGTTATCTTTTAGCAGAATTTAATATAATCACTAATAAAAATGATTAAAAACACATCTAATCATTATAAACTAAGAAGTTGTTTGATTATTTTACCTTAGAATAAGCTGTTTATATTTAGAATAAGCTGTTTATATAGCTGTTTGGTCGCAGGTTGAACACCGACTGAGGCCGCCATGTTGCATC
>BRDA01002263.1:17183-27247 GCA_036984385.1 Crenuchus spilurus
AAATATATATATATATAGAAATACTTCATTTTCTGGAAAAAATTCAGGGGTGCCAACACTTTCGGCCATGACTGTGTGTGTGTGTGTGTGTATATATATATATATATATATATATATATATATATATAAAAGTGTATGTTATCCTTGTGGCCTAAAAGTCTAAATGTAGATTTTACTGAACTCAATAGTAAGATAATAAGCTGACAGAATATAACACAGCCATCTTTATTATATTATTATTATTATTATTATTATTATTAGACAATGGAAATGGTTTTCACCCAAATGTCATCAGCCAATGCATGTTTGGAGTTTAAAACTGAAGTTCAGAGCCTAACAATGCCAACAAACACTATTTCTCAATAGTCACCTAAATAACTCAGTCCTTTTCATCAAAATACATCACCAGAATTTCTCTCAACCTATTCAAACCAGAATCAGATTTTAATGAAGGTCTCACAGTCTACTTGGCATGGCTTACTTTGAGCTTTAAAAAATTATAAAACCTCAGACAATAGTTAAAGACTAGCTCTTTTGTATTGATTAAAGGTATCATCTCATCATTAAAACAGATTCAAGATCAGTACTTCCTACTCTGAACTGGCTGTGTAAGATGGCCGACACAGCATCCTGCTACACAAGTTTTTGTTAGTTTTAATTTTGAAAAACCTCACAGAAAGTCATACAGAGACCTCAATTAAGATCTGGATGCCATTTGAGTGGTTTTTAGACAACTGTTTGGTTCTAGCATTTGTTCGCAACATCAGCTATGTGCCCCCAGTTCTGAACTAAAGCAGGTTGTGGCTGATCAACATCTGGGGTAAGCTGGGGAGTGTGGAAATATCACAAACCTTTTCTACAGTCCAACAAGAGCTTTTAATTAAATTATAATAAAATATGCTTTTAACACAAATGTAGTATGGATAGAACATGTAAACACTGTAACCAGGTCTTTTAAGGGTTAATAACCAAATAATGTGCCTAGGATTCCGTGGGTTAAAGGCACTCCTGGAATTCTTAGGGCTGATTGCACACTTGTTGGTCATCATTAGTCTGAGAAGGCCACCAGATCTCCACAATAGCCACTGAAGAGCAGCCCAGGGTTAACCTCACACCAGGTGAGAGATCACAGAAACAACTCATCTGCATCCACAGCAGCTCAGTGATCATGACCAGCCCCACCCACTCTCCTCAAGATCTTCTCTCCGCTCTCTCACGCCTTCAGAGCAAGACACGAACAAAACGAGAGCCAGTAACGGCCGACTGGCTTGAGAACTTTCAGGGAACTGAGCGGAGGGATTAACATCACAATGTCATCTGGATGTTTTCGCTTCCTGAGAGAGAAAAACTGTCACTAAGCAACATCGTCACAGTCTAAGCTTGGAAAAAAGTTACCAGGCAGAACTTAGGTTTACAGGGTAGAATGGAAAAGAACAGCAGTGCCCATTAAAATCATTTAGAATGTACCTCAGAGGCAGAGATGACCCCAGAGAGTGGTAAGCAGTGTGCTTTTTTATCATAAAGTCTGAATTTCTATGTAGTGTATTGAGGAGAACAGAATAATTATGGCTGCCAAGGTGCCTCGTTATACAAAATGAATGGATGAGGTGGAGGCGAATACCTTCATGAAGTCCATTCATTTCATATAACAGCACACCTCAAAGGACATTATCCCACGATCATAAAATCATCCATCCATCCATCATTTTCTGTGGTGTCCTGATCAGGGACACAGTGAGTCTCCTACTCCTTCACCAGGCTAGGGCATTACACTATCCTAGCTAAGCCCAGGACAGGACGCCAATCCATTACTGGGCACACACAGAGACAATTTAGAGTACCCAATTCACCTGACTTCCGAGTTTTTGGACTGTGGGAGGAGACCAGACACCCCTGAAAAATCCCCACAAAGACACATGAAGAACATGGAAACTCCACCCAGATGGGGACTTGAACCCAAGAATGTGCTGACCAGTGAAAGACAAACATTGATATTAACGAATCTGGATCTACTTTACAGGTGTGCCATTATTAAAAGATGATTGCTATTCTCCTGTATATAATTATGCAGCATCACCATCAAGGTTGCAGAAATTTTCAGTATCATCATGGCTTTGATATAATCACAGCTGGGCTGATGTTCAGTATAACAGCATAACATTGAGTGTAATATTGCTTTAATACAACACTTTTACAAGCATCATTTATTATTTAACAGTACTGAGCCACTAATTATCATTGACTGGTTTATTTAGCCAACTCAAATACCTGAACATTTCCAGAAATTTGAAATATTTAATTTAGTATTTAAATTCATAATTTAATTTAAAAAACACTGTCATTTATTTTATGTTCATTACACATAAAGTAACATACAGTGGTAACCCTACTTAGGAGCATCCCTACTAACGAGTATTCCAGGTAACAAGTCGAGATCTCGGAATATTTTTGTTCCAGGTAACGAGTAAAATTCCAAGTAACGAGTAGCCTACATTACATCAAGTATGCCAACCGCTAGGGGCGCAGCGGTAGTAGCATCCCCTAGATGCTAGCGTAGAAGAAGAGGTCAGTCATTACCTTTGACCACTGTCCAGTGAAAGTGCTAGTGAAAGTGACACAAAGACAGCAAAAGGTAGTGAACAAGAAAGTTAGATACATTTTACTTTTACTTTTCATATGATAAGTGTAACCATGCCATACACGTACGCCCGTCCTCCTGTCCTCCTTAGCCACCAGCCTACACGAGCACCGTCGTCTCGTTTATGTTTTAAAAACCCATATAAACACATTATTTACATATTAAAGTATACTGTATATTGGCCGGCTGACACGGATTAATCAGTTTTACATGTATTCTTATGGGGAAAATGCATCCAGCTAACGAGCAAACCAGCTAACGAGCAAACCAGCTAACGAGCAAACCAGCTAACAAGCTCGGCTCCTGCACGGATTAAACTCGTAAGTAGGGTCACCACTGTATTTCAAGCCTTTTTTGTTTTGATGTTGATGCTGTCTGAATAATCATTTGAGCTTCTGGATTTCGGATTTTCAGGAGCTATACGTCAAACTCACAGTAATTTTTTCAGGTTGTTCTGCCTGCTATGGACTCCACATCAAAGTGGCGGGGGTGGGGCTTCGCCTGTGAATATCTTTTACCATTAAGCTGATTGGCTGTTTCCGATAAAAGGTGAACTTTGTGACTCATACGCCATGTTGAACGTTACCAGCGTTAGCATTAAATTTTCAACCAGAAGACCTTATATTATTAGATCTCTGATTCAGTTACTACTACAGTACTGTGGAAATGAACCTATTGACTATTTGATTCATTTAATTATAAGCAGATTTTGATCTAATTTGATCAAAATAATCACATTTAATTAGAGAAAGTGGATGACTCCAGAGAATGTGTTCTTTCAAAAACTGTGTAAATTAAATAATCTGTTCTTTACCGTCAGGTTTATTTATTTATTTATTTGCTTTTTAAAAACACACTTCTTGGAACATTGCCAGTAGTCTCCCAGCTGAGTGGTGATGCCGAACAATTGTGAACTGATTGTGTTTGTGCATTTATTTAATTAGCCAGGTATACAGATATAATTTACCCACTATATATATATATATATATATAACTGATGGCGATGATGTACAATGACAAAAATTAAGTTAGAAGTTTTTTCATACTACACCTCGAGATGAAAGATGGCACCAAACATTAAAAAAATGTCTGTGTTCTTTCCCCACAGCACAAGTCTATCCCAGGACACTTGTTTGTCTATTTGTGCTAAGCATTGGTGCATGCCATAGCTAATTTCCTCAAATCAAATTAAGGGTGGCAGCGCATCCAGGACACACTTGCACAGACCCATGCATATCAGCTGCAGCAAAGCTTATGGACCTAATGCAAACCACATGACTACAGAGGGCTCAAGACCAGACCAGTCTATGTTAAATATTGATCCATCAAAGAGCAGCAACAATACATCAAACCTTCAGCACATATGGTATGGAACTCTGAAGCAATTTCCAGATTAATTAATAGAAAACCCTGATATTTACGGTGGCCCTGAAGTGCAAAGCACAACAACATGAACGAAGCACAATTACAAATTACAAAAACGCAACATTAACAAACTGGAAGAAGTTTTCCCTGTGGGAAAACCTGGAAAATCGCTGATTGGATGATGCCACTTTTGAACCGGAAGTTAAGGCAATAGCGCGTTTGTTGAAAACATGAATATTACTGGTGATCCAGACAAAAATTTTGTGAGTTAATGGAAAAGCTTCAATTATTTTATTTTATGTTTATTTATTTACTTTATTTATTATTCTCTATTTTTGTTGTATAATTACAAGATGTTAATGGACATTCTAAATTTTAGGATTTGGGTCTCTTGTTCCTTTACTTGTTAGGCATTGACCTGTTGCTGAGTATAGTCGTTGTTTTTTGCTCTTTGTGTGTGTTTTACCAATAAAAAAAACAAAAAAGACTAGTGATCCAGACGTAGCTACAGCTATCCACAAATATTTTGAGTCAGGACATACATACGAGGTGATGCTGGACATGCTCAGGACTAACCACGACCTTTCAGTTAGTATGCGTACGCTGAAGACGCATTTAAAAGAAGCTGGACTGTACAGAAGACGCAACTACTCTCCACTTTCTGAGGTAAGACATGCCGTGGCATCGTCCAATCAGCGATTTTCCAGGTTTTCCCACAGGGACCTAATTCTTCCAGTTTGTTAATGTTGAATTTTTGTGATTTGTAATAGTGCTTCGTTAATGTTGTTGTGGTTTACACTTCAGGACCACTGTAGATATTCATCCATTATTGTGCTGTTAAACCCACCTGTTACTGCTGCAAAACCAAAACAACTGCAAATTCTGGGATGGGGAAAAGCGCAAAGCAGCACAGTATTGAAGCTTAAAACATTTTAATAGTGGAAATCATTATTTTTGACCATGCAGCGTGTTTTCATTGTTAATTAATTACATTACTACAACATTTAATCTAAGCTATTAATTTTGTAATTAAATATGTTTAACACTAATTTATAACCTGCAGACTGCCAACTGAAATATTTATATACACTATATACATTGGTGCATGTCAAAAATTTGATTTCTGAGCTACAAGTCATACTGATCAACACAAACAAGAAAATACATGAAATGTAATTTTGTGTAATAAAATATGACTATTTTCCTTGCAGAATTAAATTACAAACAACAATGAATTTTTTAGATGCACTAATAATATATTACACTATTTTTGAGTGAACAATTTCTTCAGGTTATTCAGAAACTGATCACCTGCAGAAGAAGAAGTGCTTTTTGCATGGTGATGATTGCTCTTGAAGATGAAAATCTGTTGTATATCATGTTTAAAAAGTGTGTCTCCACATATTACATGACAACAAATAGATCTGAGTGGAACATTGTTTTAAACTATTGAACCATTCAATGTGATGGGTAATGTAGATGGCTACTGTAGCAGCGATCTTACCTGATACAGTCACTCTCATGGTGGCTTCCAGTGGTCTGTTGTTGTCCAGGTCCTTACTTAACTTCAGCTCTCCTGTATCCTGGTTCAAAATCAGCAAACTCAGCTCATTCCCCTCCACAAACGTGTAGAGGAGCTTATCGGACACATCCGGGTCATGAGCGGGCACCTTCCCAATAACACCTGCTGGGAAGCTGTTGGACTTATTAGTGACATAGTTGTTAAAAATGATCTCAAAATCCTGCAAGACAGGGTAGTTATCATTGACATCTACAAGACAAATGTGTACAGTAGCCCGGCTAACCAGTGGCGCGGAGGTGGCCTGGACTACAATCAGGTACTCCATCTTGGCCTCATAGTCCAGATCAGTGAGGGCGATTAGATCCCCAGTAAAAATGTCCAGCTGGAAGACCTCAGGAACATTACCCTCCACAATCTGATATAGGATCTGCGCGTTGGTCCCCTCATCAGGATCTGTGGCACTGATTCGAGCCAGAGTGGAGCCTACAGCGCTGTTCTCCTCCACAAAAATGTACAGCTCATCTTTTTCAAACACAGGGGCATTGTCATTAACGTCTAGAACCGTCACCTGAATGTCTACTGCTGCTTTTAGAGGGGGGATGCCTTTGTCGACTGCGAAAGCCTTGAGGTTGTATGTGGCCATGTTCTCCCTGTCCAACTTCCTGGCTGTTCTGATGATCCCTGAGTAAGGCTCGATAAAGAAATCCCCCTCACCATCATCTCCTCCCTGAAAAGTGTAGCTCACCCTGCCATTGGACCCTGAATCTCTGTCTGAGGCAGACACTTGAAGCACACTTGTGTACACAGGAGCATCCTCAAACACGGTGCCTTGGTAGATGTCCCACAGGAACTGAGGAGCATTGTCATTGGCATCAAGGACTATGATCTCCACGTAGGTGGTGTCAGATTTCTGAGGGATGCCATTGTCACGTGCAATAATGGCTAATGTGTAGGACGCTTGGTCTTCATAGTCAATTTCAATCTGTGTGGTGATGGCACCTGTGTCGGGATGGATCTTAAACTGAGGTACGTTGTCTTCCATCACATAGGTAATGCGGGCGTTCTCGCCAGTGTCTTCATCCGTCGCACTGATCACTACAACAGTGGAGCCCACAGGCTTATCCTCGCTCACTAACACTTGGTAGTTGGTGCTCTGAAACACAGGACGGTGGGTGTTGGTATCTGTAACATTGATGAAAACCTGTGCGGTATCAAAGCGCGTGCCATCTGAGGCGGTCACTGTTAGAACATACTGGCGTTCCTGTTTGTAATCCAGTGGCAAGGCTAAGGTAATAAGACCACCACCGCTTTGACTGGTGATGGCAAACCTATTCCGTGTATTCCCACTAGATATCTGGTAGGTCACCACACTGTTCACATCTCTGTCCACTGCCGTGACCGTGAGCACACTGGCCCCCACCGCGGCATCCTCGTTCATTTTCAGATTGTAAACTTTCTGTATAAAGGTGGGGACGTTGTCATTCACGTCCAAAATGGTCACGCTCACGCTTGCCGAGGATGACATCACAGGAAGGCCGTGGTCCCGTGCCTCCACACCAAACGTGTAAAACTCCGTGGTCTCTCTGTCCAGCTCCAGGCTAACTGTAATCCACCCTGTACTGTTGTTGATGACAAAGGGAAAACCAGGTGATGTGTCTGTAAGCCTGTACTCCAAAAGTGCGTTGTCCCCTGAATCTGCATCAATAGCCTGAATGTGAATCACAGAGTGACCAACAGGTACGTTCTCCAGCACGGAGGCTTGAAAAGGCGTACTGACAAACATAGGTGCATTATCATTCACATCCACCACCTGCACCACAACCATGCCTGTTCCATTGATGAGAGGAGGCCTACCACCATCCTGAGCTTTTATTCGCAAGTTATACTCCCTGATCATCTCGTAATCCAGAGGGTTGATGACGTCAATGATCCCAGTGGGAGAATGGATGTAAAACTGGCCTTTCACATTCCCACTAATGATGCTGTAATGTACTTTGGCATTATTCCCAGCATCTCTGTCTGTGGCCTTCACCTGCGCTACTTCTGAATTCACAGCTACACTTTCAAGAACTTGGACCACGTATCTTTTCTGACTGAACTGAGGATAATTATCATTCTCATCCTCGATGGTAATGTGAACGGTGGCTGTGGCACTGCGTGGACCAGGTTCTTTGCCTTGGTCATTAGCCTCCACAATAAGCTGGTACTGCGACTGAAGCTCCCTGTCTGGACGTACTTTGATCTTAACTAAACCATTCCTTGAGTCGATGTCAAACCCAGACTTGACCTCCTCCTCGTTCACAATCTTATAGATCATATTGGCGTTGGAGGGAGCATCTCCATCAGTGGCGCGGATTGTCATCACTTCAAAGCCCACCTCCACATTCTCACGGATGCTAACCCTGTACTCCGTCTGCTCAAACACAGGGCTGTGGTCATTGGTGTCACTGACTGTGATGGTGAGATAAGCAGTCGCAGACCTCTTTGGAGTGCCCTTGTCAGTGGCTGTAACTTTAAACACGTGGGTGTCTTTCATCTCCCTGTCTAAAGGCTGCAGGGTTGTGATGCCGCCTGTCTCTGGGTTTATTTGGAAGTAGTCGTTGGATCTGCTGTCAAATAGAGCTTCCATGTCATACTCAACTATACCTGCATCACCATCGTCTGCGTCAAAGGCTTTAAGGGTGATGACTCTGGTACCTGAGGGCTCATTCTCAGGGACAGAGACCTGATAGTTGGGCAGCTGGAACTGTGGAGCTGAATTCAAGTTTCTTTTATAACGTTTAGCTAATTGTTCGCTGCTTAGAGCCAAATCCTGAGCATGTTTGGGAGTAAAACGCAGCTGCACTTGCAGATACAACACTTTGCTTCCCAAAGTAGGGACTGTGCAGAGGAACCTGGCATTGTGGGGCAAACAGGGCTCAGTAGAGACTATATTCCCACTCCCCCACTTGCAGGTAGGCAACAGCATCAGTGACTGCAGTGCGAATGCTGGTAAATGCTGAAATATGCTGAGAGGTAACATACCAGAGCTAAAGCAGGTCCCATATCCAGAGTGCAGATAAACGTAGGCGTCCAGCTCCGGCTTTCTTTTGTACTTGATAAAGCAGTTCTGGCCGTGAACAAACGCGTTGACGTGAATCAGCACAAAGTCTCCAGACAGCAGGGAGGTCATTCTCAGATAAAGCGGCGCTGGGAGTCTCGCTGAGCGGGAACAGTGAACTTTCCGCGCCAGGACTAAAACTCCATCAGCGGCGCCGAGCGTCACGGAGCGTCCGAGCCACCTGGAGCTGAGTCTCCGGTCCAGTCTGTAAACCCACCCCGGTCCGAGAGAGACGTTGAGCAGAGCCGCTCCGGGCTGAAGACTCTCCGGAAAGTGCAGGTCGAAGCATCCACACAGTGGAAGTTGAACGAGAGCTCCAAACCAGATCCAGTTCAGTGCGAAATCCATGACTGATCACATCTCACAACGGAGCGGAAGACAAGCTGGTCTCACTGAAGCTCGGGGCGCTCACACGTGCGTGTCCTGCGGAAGGTCTCCGCGCGCGCCGGCAGCAGCAGCATGTTTCTCTCCAGCGCTGCTCTCCGTCTGTCTGTCTGTCTGTCTGTCTGACTGTCTGTCTCTGGAGCTCTGATGCCTCCAGCGGCTCCCCTGCACTCCTCCTCTGCTCCACACACACACAAACACACACACACACACCTCTCTCACACAACCAGAGGCTAGAATTTACTTCATGTCTTTACTGACAGTGAACAGTTTACTTTATAACGAGAAAAATACACACACACACACACACACACACACACACACACATATACAGTGCTGCTTGAAAGTTAGTGAACCCTTTAAAATGTTCTGTATTTCTGCATAAATATGACCTAAAACATCATCAGATGTTCACACAAGTCCTAAAAGTAGACAAAGAGAACCCAGTTAAACAAATGAGACACAAATATTAGACTTACTCATTTATTTATTAAGGAAAATGATCCAATATGACATATTTGTGAGAGGCAAAAGTATGTGAACCTCTAGGATTAGCAGTTAATCTGAAGGTGAAATTAGAGTCACGTGTTTTCAATCAATGTGATGACAATCAGGTGTGAGTGGCACCTGTTTTATTTAAAGAACAGAGATCTATCAAAGTCTGCACTTCTTTTGATCTAGTTTTTTGGGACTTGTTTGAACATCTGCTGATGTTTTAGGTCACATTTATGCAGATATATAGAACATTTTAAAGGGTTCACAAACTTTCTAGCATATATATATATATATATAATTTATCATTTATACCTATATAAATGTATTTCTATTGTCTGTCAGGCTCTATACAAATCATTACTTGTCTTCTCTCTAGGTCACAAATGGAGCCTAACATTATTTAAGTTATATGAATAAGTTAATTCACTTTTAAATATATCTAATTTTTTTAAACTAGTAAAATCATAATTTAAGGTAGGTATATACTCCCAAAAAGTCAGTTGGCTTCCATGCAATCTTTCAAGCATGATATCTCTGGTATTTTTTAAGATTTCTCTTTG
>BRDA01002265.1:12115-26389 GCA_036984385.1 Crenuchus spilurus
AAAAATGTGGTATCGGTGCATCCCTAATTTTCAGTCTTTTACATTGTTCTGGAACTTTGGCCCACAACGTTGCTTTATTTCATTGAGGTTTGTGAGCATTTTTTGATGCGCAGCTCTCTTAGCACCATAACCTCTAATTTGGGTCTGGACTGGGTCATTGCAACACATTGCTTCTCTTCTTTTTCAGCCATTCTGTTGTAGATTAGCTGGTGTGCTCTGTATCATTGACCTGTTGTAATTTTTACCAAGCTTTAGCTGTCAGATATATGGCCACTTTTGATGCTAGAGTACTTTGGTATACAGAGGAGTTTATGGTCGACTCAGTGACTGCGAAGAGGCAGGTTTTGTGGCTGCCAAACAAACCCAAATCTTCACCCCTCCAGCACCATGCTCGACAGTTGGTTTGAGATGTGCTTCTGTGCATTATTGCCAAACATCTCCAGTTTGGTCTTGTGTGTCCAATTACATTGTTCCAGAAGTCTTGTAGTTTTTTTAGATGCAGCTTTACAAACAGACCATACTGCCATGTTTGTTTTAGAAAGAAGATGTTTTTATTCCTACAAACCTTCCAAACAAGTCATACTTATTCAGTCGTTTTCTAGTTGTACTGTCGTGAACTTGCACATGTAGTGTGCTGAGGCATGTATTCTGAGATGCGTGGTCTGATCTTGGGGTGAATTTACTGGGACGTCCACTGCTGGGAAGATTGGCAGCTGTCTTGAATATTTTCCACTTGTGAATAATCTTTCTCACTTTTCAATAATGGGCTTCAAATTGTTTGGAAATGGCCTTATAACCCATCCAGGATTGATGGGCAGCAGCAATTACTTCTCTAAGATCAATCTCTAAGATTGCTGATGCCTTTCCTCCTTGACATTGTGTTGACACACACCTGAATGCTCCAGACAAGAAAACAGAAGAGAAAGCAGTCATGTGATGATCAGTTAATCAAGGTCATTTGACCCTTTTAATTCCTGTGGAAGCAGTAAAGGTGTAATCACACATCGCTTCTGCATTTTGACCTAGTTTATGTTAAAAAAAGTAATTACAGTGTAAATTGTCACAAGTGGTTGTTCATCTGAGGTTGTATTTACTTAATTTTAAGAACTTCTGAGGACCAGATGTTTTTGTATGTCCTGATACATAAAACCATACAATTCAAAGAGGTTATACTTTGTTTTTTCACATGACTGTACATCACATGACATTAGCAGAACTGTTGGTCACCTTGTTTTGCAAGTGTGATTCTGTAATACTTGCTTGAAAAACAAGTTGAATGTAGCCTTTTGAAACAATGAGTGCACCTGATATGAGCTGTAAGAGCGGAGACTGAGGAAATCACATTGTTCTCCAGAGATGATGGAACTGAGTGCGATATTGAGTGGTAGTTACACTGTGCCTTTGAACGAGTCAATAATGGTGGCTTATAAGGAGAACGCAGTGGGGAACATGGAGGATTTATGGTGAGGGTCAATAGACTCAGATGTGAAAAGAATATGAACCATTGCACACATTGTATTATTGCAGTGGACTAAGACTTGATAGACCATAATCATTATTATTGATCAGTCTCAAAGCTGCTCTGCAATAAGGCTGGAATCCTTCTTCTGTATGATCAAAAGACCCATGAAAATATTTCATTGGAGCATGAACAGATTACATTTGTCAGTGTTAAATAATGTCCCATAAAGTTTGCCTGAACATATTGAACTCCATATGAGTTGTGACTGGTTGGTGTTTCTCATAAAGGGCCCAATACTTACATTTAATGTAAGTTTATGTTGTTCTGAAGGCCACTTATAACTTTTATGTATCTGTAATACAGTGGCATGCAAAAGTTTGTACACAAATAATCAAAATTTCTGTTACCCTGAATAGTTAAGTGAGTAAAGATAAAAATTAAACATTCTTTTCAACATTTTAAGCAAGATGACGGTATTTTTTGGTTTTGGTATTTTTTGTTAGGGTATTTTTTGTACAGTTTTACAGAGAAAAAACAGGAACATCACTTGAGGAACAGGACATTTCAGCTCTGGGAAAACTTTTACCAAAGTCTTATTCACAGTCATGATTGGGAAAGGTCAGGTGATGCAAATTTCTCCTCAAACCTTGTCCCAACAATCAATAGCCATGGGCTCCTCTTAGCAACTGCTTAGTACTCTGGGAAATTAAAATAATTGATGTTGACAAAGAAGAAGAAGGCTATAAGAAGATAGCATAGCATTTTCAGGTAGCCATTTTCTCAGTTCATAATGTAATTAAGAAATGGAAGTTTAAAGAAATGCTACAATAAATATAATAAAAATCAATTTTTCTCAAATTATTAAAACTTCAGGCATTTTGGAAATCAGGTCATCTTTTACTATTCACAGTAGCTATTAGTAGCTTTAGCTAATTGTAGTATATTTTTTTTTTTAATCAAGTGTGCCTAAACTTTTGATTTATTTGTAATTCATTGCTATTGAAACTTGATAGTGTGACATATTTGTTAATGATCTCTGTACAGATATGCCGACCCTTTCAGAAGTGTGCACTGTAACTTCCTTTGAAAGCTGCAGTGATATATGTGCTTCCTGTCAGTCAGGAGCAGAACAATGTTTAATTATTTGCTATAGTAACTCTGTTCTAGACTGTCAACACTTCATGTATGTGTAAACTGCTGTAGATTGAATGTGTGGACTTGTTTAAATGTATTCATGGTTGTGACCTCACATCCATAATGAATGTTAAATATCTTTGCTGCCTCTGTGTTAGGACTATATGTATAACTACTGCTTTGTGACTGATCCACTTCTGCCTCCCTCAGATATGCGAGAGTTGACTGTGTACAGAGAAGGCTTTGGCTCATTCACTCGCTATTTCAACATGCTACAGGACCTGAGCGTTCGTCTAGGGGAAGATGTGGAGCTGGAATGCTCAACCTCAGCCTCCGAGACTCCTCAGTACTTCTGGGCCAAAGAGGTAAGGCTTGGTCCATGACCAGTGAGTCCAGTGTTCTAATTGATATTTTTTGCAATGATTGTGGTAACAAATTATTGACAATAATTGTGAGTCACTGTTACATTGCTAACAAAACACTAGAATGTAAATAGCTCGTTAGTTTCCATCAAGACATCACCAAAACTGCTCAAACCTCATCCAGATCTTAATTAAGGTTTCACATAGTATAACGTACAAACAATTCATAAAATGTCACTGTTACAGCCAGTTCAGACAGCACACATTTTTGTAGAAGGCTTTCAGTGTCCTAAATGGCATCTGCTAGCATGGGAATCACTCATTGAACTGAAGGCAGTTTAAACAAGTTGAGAAAGGGTTTGTTTATGTATTTTGTTGGAAGTGACAGGGCTGTTTAGGTGACAGTTGGGTTATATTGTAGTTTTGGGTTCAGGAGATGTTAATGTTTGTGTTAAGGTTAGCTAATAATATTTTTCTCAGAGCACATTACTGCTAGTATAACCATGGAAATGATATAATGTAACTAAGGAAGTGGCAAGACTCGTGAGCAGTGGGGTGGTTCTGCATCAAGTGGATTTTTGTCAATAAGCCCATGTTATTCTACTGGAACATCTCAAAAAATATATTGTGAAAAGTTCACTGTTGTTGGTAGTTCATTTAAAAAAGTTAATTGTAGTCCTGTTTTTTGTTTTACTGTTGATCGCTATGACTGAAATATCAGAAATCCAGAATCTCAGATTATTAAAATATTTCATTTGGATTTTCAGTACAGGTTCAGACTGTATCGACATTAGAAGCCATAGACTAGTGTTTAGGGATCTGGTCTTGTGACTGGAAGGTTGCCGGTTCAAAACCCTGGCAGGTCGAGACTGATGTGCCCTTGAGCAAGGCACCTAACCCCCAGCTGCTCCCCATGTGGCATAGATAGGGCTGCCCACCACATTGGGCACATGTTCTTATAGCCTAGTGTGTTCACTAGTGTGTGTGTGTGTCTCACTTCACGGATAAGTTAAATGTGGAGGTCAAATTCCATTATGTGCAAATGACACTGACAAAAATTTGAATCTAATCTAAATGAAAACAAAAAAGCCTTAAAATATGTAATGAATCTAAAATGATTGTTCACCTTTTTGTATTAATTATGAACATACACAAACGTTTTCACAATATTAATGTTGTTTAGATGATCTAGAATTTTTTGTCGTCCAGATGACCTCTTATACCATTAGATTTCCCCTGTAACCTCTAGTTAATTTTTAATATAGGAGGCTGGCAAAACCTTGATGAAAGTGGTCCCCAGTGGAAACTATACTTTATCTAGTCGTTTTGCCTCCAACATAACTTGAGACACAATGTGAAATGTACCAGAAAACTCATCAGCAGCAAGTGAAATGTAAAGAATTGAGGTACGTGTCCAGTGATAATAAGAATTTCCTTGGTTCAGCACAATGCACTTCACTGGGTTAGCACAGGCATGAAATATCCACAGCATAAAACCCATCCTGTAGATTTTCATTGTCTCATCCTATAGAAAGAAAAATAATAACGGCCCTAAAATGGAACCCTGTGGTGCTCCTTTAGTGAGGACTCAATTAGCAGTCACTGAATTCTATCAGTGAAGTAGTTAAGGCAAATTTAATGCATCTATTCAATTATTCTGTCACTGCGGAGTGCACCCCATGGCTGTTTGTCTGTTTACCAAGAGAACATGATGTATCTTACAAATCTGAAACATCATAGAATGACTAGCTCAGTTCTCATTGACAGATATGGGTGCTTAATTGGAATGATTATACATGAAGTCATTGCATTTGGTTAGAAAGGTGCTTGGCCCTCTTCTTCAGATGTAACTGTAATTTCAGCCATTACCAAACGAGCCTCCCGGGTTGATATTAGAATTGAAGATGAGAGAACAGAAATGAAATGATCTCTGTTGACATCTTTACATGAGCATATAAGACAGATTTGTTGCATTTGCACATAAGCAGGTATTGCACTGATATGAAGTAGCTTAGTACACAATAAGTATGAATTTGAATGTTCATCACACCCACAACATATTATCTATTATCTACTTACGGTCAGTACGAGATGGGCAGCATTGACCTCTTTTAGTAAGCTTTTGTTTTTGTGGAAATGAAAAGAAAGAGGCATTGGTTTGAGTTATTGGATTAGCCTGTTTAATACCGTATTATCCAGAACTTGGAACAACTGTGAATCCTATTAATTCACTTCCATTAAAATGAACTGGACTTTGCTGGCAAGCTATAGAAATGCCTTCTATGGCAAAATAATTTGGTTATGATGGGCTCTCTCTGCCTTATTGCCTTTTTTCTTCACATTGTGTTCTGTGGTTATTTTCGTCCCTTCCATTTCTCACTCTCTCACACTCATTATTCTCCATTCTTACCAGTCCACTTGCAGGGATAAATCTCTGCTGATTCCATTATCAAGGTTAATTACGATGGCTTTCATTTCTTCTCGGTGAGATTTAGCACTTTTGTCGGTTTTTGATCTTGAACAGTTTCGGCTAATATCACGTTGTCTTTTAGAGAGCATGTGTGAACACCCTTTTTCCTGTCGCAGTCTTTTTCTTTCTAATTATGCCGCCCTCCTTGTAGTGATCCTTTCTTCTGCCGATGGACCTTTTTCCTCCATCTTTGTACAAATCTTTTCAGAATCCCCTCAATTTCACTCTGTCTCTCTCTCTCTGCAGGGAGAAGACTGGATTGTGCCCTCCAGTAAGCTGAAACTTGAGCAAGTGAGAGACTTGGACACTGGAAAATACACCTGCACGGCTCAGCACCCAACCGTAGGCTCCCTCTCCAAGAAACGCACCATCAGCCTCACTGTGCTGCCAGGTCAGTGTGGTCTACATGTTGCACCAGAAGGCTTTTGGGAGGCAGAGGTTGAATTGTACACAACTGCAGTCAGAGAGAAAGTTTAAAAGCACTGTATGAGAAATACTGTATATGTAGTCTGAGTGGTTAATGGTTATATACAGTTAATATGTGTTTATAATTTAATTCAAAAAGTGATTTTATATTCATAACATATGTGTGACACTCCTGTATTTATTATTGCAGTTAGAAGCTACTATATTATCTGGTTCTTCAGAATACTGCAGAATGTTCCACTGATTTGAAAGGGCCATCTGACCATTCAGAGGTTCTGTATTTCTTGATAACCACTGATGCCAGTAGATTAAACCTGTGAACACAATGGCTGATTTTACCATCAGTTTTAATATTTATAGAGAGGATCTTTAGCTTTGGTAGCAGGTGCAGATAAACTAGCTCAGAAGGAAAGAGGAAGAGACATAAAAACGTGAACCAAATAAGCATCATTAATGGAAACATTCCAGTCAAATGAATTTAAACTGTATGCCATGTGGCCCTAAATTTATCCTAGCATGGGAAACGTTCAAACTCTCTTTCTATTTTGGCAGTAGCCGGATGACTATCATTTTCAGGTTGTGGGTTAATTCAGGCTGTGTTCAGGCACCTCGATTTGGACAGTCTTCACTGTCAGTCCACAAAGGTATGTGGGCCAATGCAAGTAATCAGTGTGGGCCAGAATAGAGCCATTACTCATTTACTATCAGGGTAAGCTCTTTAATCTGACCAGTCTGCAGGTAGTCTAACACATTTCTATGCAGACCCTGCAGTGTTAGTTTTATTTTGCTTGAAGGACTTGATTCTCTGCAGAAGCCTGGAAATGCCAATCAGATCATTAGAATGAAATACTGTGGGAAGTTTATTTTTATCGTTTTGGCAAGTAGCTGTATAATAAGGGCCGTAATGTATAGTCTGCCAGGCAGTATTGGAAAATACATTCTTTCAGGTTGAAACAAGACCTGTTTTCCTGTTGGGATTTCTTTTCCAATACTGACCAGAGGACTACACATTTTATAAAAGGAAGTTTTATTCAACTTTTAAATACTGGAGCACTACTGTATACAGCAGTTTGTTACAATAGTACTCGTGGTGATACGAGTTGGTGAAAACTCTCCACACATTGGTAATGATGTCGTTTGTTTTGTGTTCACTGCAGAGGATGCTGCGTGGTATGAAACGACAACTGGCCGCATTGCACTCATGGCGGGGTCAGCTTTAGCAGCTCTCTTAGTGATCGTCCTGTCCATGACTGCCTACGTGTGCCGCCGGGCCAAACAAAAGAAGGGCAAGGGACCTATGTAAGTAGAATTCCAAAGCTTGAGTATACACAAAGGCTGACTGTACAGTACAATACTGTATGCCAGTTCAGTATATCACAGTAATCACTATGCTTAGCACTCGTGTCTCCACTGGCCATGTTTCTGCCAGAGGTTGTTGACCTTACAGCAATCTGGGTATATATATGCCGTATGAGATGAACTGGCATCCATTTACTGGCCCAAGGTAGTAAGATATGTACTTAATCTACTATTGAACTATAGCAATATGCAGAATAGTGGGTATTCATTGATCAGCCATAACATTAAAACCACCTTCTTGTATTCACAAGAGCAGTCCGTGTTATCAGCTTCACTTACATTCTACTAGTTCTACAATTCTGGTCCATCTGTTTCTCTGTATGCTTTGTTATTCAGTGAACAGGACACAGGTTTCATTTGGGTGGTGGATCATTCTCAGCACTGCAGTGATACTGATGTTTACTGTGAAATGCAGGTATGAGTGGAGTGAGCAGAGCTGCTGGAGTGTGTAACACACTGTACACTCAGTGTCCACTCTATTAGTCATGCCTACCTTGTTGGTCCACTTTGCAGATGTTGGAGACAGTAGCTTATCTGTTGCTGCATAGTGTTGGGTATCCTCTGGTTCTTTGTCGGTGGTCAGAGGATGCTGCTCACAAGGCTGTATATTTTTGGTTGGCGGACTATTCTCAGTGACATCGATGTTTTAAAAAATAAACTCCAGCAGCTCTGCTGTGTTTGATCCACTCACAGTACACAATAACATGCCCAAATAATGCCTGCACTGTGGTGGTCATCAGTGGGACCTGACAACTGATGAACAAGAAACAGGGCGAACAACGTATACAGAGAAATAAATGTACTTTTGTCTGTAATTTTAGACCTATATGAATATAGTGGAGCTGATTAAATGGAAAATTGGGTGGTTTTAGTGTTATGGCTGGCAAGTGTAAATGCACACACAAACAAAAACAAAAGTTGACAAATGATTGATTTGTAATAAAAATAAAGAAAAATGTATGAATCCACATTATTACATTACATCATATTATCATTTATATAACAGTAATTATAACAGCAATTACTATGGAGACATGCAGTGTCAGAACAAATACATCAGAACACCTTCTGTTCAATAGCTTGCCAGTGTCACTGCAGCTGCTGACAATAGCACTTCTGTCAGCAGTCTCTTCTCGTGGCTCAGGCTGGAAAATTACTGGTACTACTAACTGTAGTGCTACACATTTTAGCGCTTATTGAGAGACCATTTGGAACGGCACAGATCATGAAGCCACAGCCTAATAGATACATTTCTGCTGTGGCTCATATGATTTGTCTGAGTCTGGCTCAATCGTCAAGTGGAGCCTTATCACTGTGCAGCTTCTCGAGAAGATCAGCAGGGTGTGATGTCCCTCCTTCTTGCATTTCACACCCACAGTGCAGTCCAAAAAAGTCCATCTGTGCCTCTCTCTCTACTGTGCTCTCGTTTTACATCTGTTCCCTGCTCTTCAGATTTTAAATGTGTTGGTAATAGATGGTTGATCACATTGTAGTCACATTAAGGTAAGTCATCCTTACCATGCCATCAAGACAAGATCAAGTCAGAATGATGTTGAAACCAAGACCGGACTAGAGTTTTAACAACCAGGGGGATGCTAATGGATGCCATTCTTTCATTAAAATGTCACCCCCCTTTGGTGAACCTGGATATATCACATTAAGATATCC
Organism: Crenuchus spilurus; assembly: GCA_036984385.1. Taxonomy (NCBI): domain Eukaryota; kingdom Metazoa; phylum Chordata; class Actinopteri; order Characiformes; family Crenuchidae; genus Crenuchus; species Crenuchus spilurus. The sequence continues at coordinate 20,997 of BRDA01002265.1, forward strand.
ATTATCAACATCTTTAAGTGACAGTTTAAGAGTCACGATCAGGGCAAAGCGTAAACATCTTTTGAATGTAAACAGTAGAGGGAGGTCTGAGCACTTTACTCCCCAGTATTCTTCCGAACTTCATTGTGAAGAACCTACTTTGTCTTATGGAAGCAGTTTCATTTACAAGCCATGAAACTGACCATCACTCTCATCTTTCAGCCATAATTCTGAGGAGAATTTCCTGTAGACTGTGACTTTTGCCACTGCTGGTAGACCCATATGATTATATGATTCAATACACTTGCAAATTCAGCTACTTCCTTCACACGATGGCCTTTTGGTGCCATTCAAGCCTTACCTAAAGTGTATGCCTTAGCTAGGCTATGGGCAGCATGTAGTGGTCTATTCTGTTGCAGGGTGGGCAAGGTAGTTAGTCACAGTAGACCAGTGTCTTCAGACTAGATTACACCACTGCTCAAATCTTCTTTTGTAAAACTGCCTCCATCTCTCTTTTGTGCTCCTGCTTATTGTTTCTCGCTTATCGCTTATTGTTTCTCACCCCTCATAATTCTTCTCTGTCCTCTCTCTGCTCCAGTGATGACCGCTCCCAGAAGAAGCCCATCTACCGGACCAGCGTGGAATCTCTGCCTTCCACGACTGGAGACAAACAGCCGCTGGTGTAATGAGTGAGATGGATGGAGGAGAGGAGAGGGGGAGAGTGAAGGTGACTGAGGGGGGGGAAGTGTAGGGGGAAAGAAAGTGGCTGCCAGATTGGATAAGAGATGGTTGCGTTTCTGCCACTGAAAAGCCAACTGTGTACTGTATTGAAGAATGTATGAAAAGGTGTGTGGAAAAGTGGGACAGAAATGATTGTTTTATGGCAGCTGTTCCTTTCGAGCGGGTTTGGTGGCAGTACTTGTTCAACAAAAGGTGTGCAATTTTCTCCATATTGATTTCGCAAGCCAGCAAAATTGAGATTCACGATTGTTGTCAAAGGTTCAGGCTGTGGCTCGCGCATTTGCTGGAGTGAGCTTTAAATCTCTAATGATGTTTCTAAGAGGCAACCTTGAGTAAACCCTTTTTCCTGCTCACCATTTTTTTAACCTGGGGTTCAAAACAAGCTTCTTTCTCTGGGAAGCACATTAGCATCTTTTCTTGTTAATCATTCTGGCACATAGGATTTAAGATCATTTACTATGATACAGAGATAAATAGTTTGATTGTGTGTAAACAGCTCTCTATTTTTACTGAATACTACATTCATATTAACTGAATTGCACCTTCAGACTGTAGCAAGGACTGCAGAAGCACTTTAAATCTTTTGCACTGTTTGATCTTCTCTGTATACCTTTTTTGGAGTTTAATTTCATTAAACTGCTTTTAAAATAGAGAAGTTGCCAGAGTTGTTACTGATTTAATTTAGATAACAGCTCATGCACAGAGTTGTACCGCAGGGTGTGACGAAAATTGACAACATACTGTAATCCCAATGTCTGCACATGCATCACTGAAGCTCTATTACCAAAATTATGTGATATCCTAAATTCCTTGCAGCTTTCATCACTGTTTCGGTGTCTTAACCTCCGTGCCCTGCATATTTGACTGTTTAATACATTTCTGTCCCTATAATGATAAAAATATAATGTAGCAGACATTCAAACATCACATATAGGCCTGTTGAACATCTCATTTAAAAACATGAGCATTAACATGGAGTTACTCCTCCTTTACTGCCATAACACTATTCTTTATAGGTTTATATACATAACCACCTATTCTTCTGAGAAGGCTTTCTATTGCAAGGGTTTGCCTGCATTCAGACACGAGCTCCAGTCAGGTTCAGCATTGATCTTGAGCGATAAGGTCTGTCTCACAGTTGGAGTTGCCGTTCTTTATACTCTAACAGTAAGACTTCTCTTCACTGCAAATAAGGGGGCACAGCTCAAACTATGAAAAACAACCAAAGACCATTATTCCTCCTCCACCAAACTTTAAAAGCTGGCACAATGCCATCATGCAGGTAGAGTTCTCCTGGCATCCACCAAGCACAGATTATGCTAGTGGATTGTCAGATGGTGAAGCATGAGTTCTCACTCTCGGAAAATGCATTTCTTCAGCCCCTTATGGTCATCTTAGGCTTGTGTACAGCTGCTTGGTTGCTGTGATTGAGCTGATAATATTGGACATCTAGTGTAGATACAAGAAGGTGGTTTTAATGTTATTGTTGACTGGTGTAGACACATCAGCTAATCAATTAACTTGTCCTGAGCTGAACTGGGTGTCAGAATACCTGTGTCGATACTAGGATGAGAGCTTATGGGATGCTGAGCACCCAATGAGAAGTAAAACCCAATGCTAACAAAAAAAGGTTTTTTAAGGCAATTTTTCAATCCCACAACGTGAAGGAAGTACGTCTTGAGTTTTTGGGTAGGGAAGAAAATCTGAGAAAATGTATTTTAATGCCGAGTCTGTGAACCACCAAGCAATCACTTGGTTGAGCACCTTGGGTTTAATATCAACACGTAAGCTGACCAATGGCGCAACAGCTAGCTACTCTCACTCAAATCCAAACATTGGACAGTGGTTGACGACCTGCAACCTTGACTAGATAAAAAGGTCCGATGGATAACTTCTACCAGACAATAGCAACATAAAGAGTGATCTGTGATTCAGTGCCGCCAAAATGAGGACTGCTGGAGTCACCACACCACAGACAGTCAAACTGTACCTGACACTACATTCAGTGCAGTTATTGCATGGCTTTGGGAAAAGTGGGGTATGATAGTAAATGTGGATCATACCATTTGTCCAAGGGGGCACTGCAACATTTGTTTTCAATACTTTTTCATACAAAGTTATGCTTTTAAGTCAAATTTTAGGGCCACTGGGACTCGGTTTAGGTATGTTCGAGCACCCCTAAAATGTTTGGCATTGATTGGTCAAAAAAGGCATTGATTGGTCCCAGTGATCTTTTAGGTTGAGTAATATGAGGAGGAGCATCCTCTGCAAGCTTCAGAAAGCCTTCAAAAGTAATAATCCTTTCACCAGAGTAGTATTACCACCATTTTGAAGAACATCTTTTTTAACTGTACTGCAGCACAGGGACCAAGCAAATTAACATTTCTAGTTTCAAGCTGCAAATGAAGTCAGCACTTGCCCAGTACCGTCTGGCCTAAGAATTTGTAGTCATTGATTCAGTGCAGTATCGGGCACATGGTAGTTTTTTTTTTTTTTTTTGCTTTGTCAAATTACAGCTTCTAGCTAAAACTTGCCTCCAACAGCCCTCGAGCTCTGCTACCAAAGCTCTAACCAGAAAAAAGCCTTGAGGAAGGCTGTGCTTGTAGCAAATTGCTAGCACAGTCCTATTATCTGAAAATGTGCCGCAGGAATAGAACTTCACTTACGCTTTGAGGCTGTACTGCTTATTACTCACCTGAAAGCGACTATGCGATATCCATCCATCGCTAACAACTTCATTTCTTATTTCACCCGCTACAACGTTAGCTTTAGCGGAGCGAGACCAGTTCATTAAAGCCGGCGCTATCATAACTACTCATTTCATTACCACTGTCCACGGCATTTATGCTCGCTTTTATGTGATCTTATTACCAGTGTGCGGTTGACCGGAGGGTGCCGTTAATAACGCAATAGCGACTGATTTTTAACAATGGCGCTCCATTTCCGAGGCATGCACCACAAAGCAGCGTGAGGACAATGGTATTAAGCAGATAATTCAAGATTATTGAAGTTGTTCGTTTCCACCTTTGCCTAGTCATGTGATTTTATAACAACATAATTTATCGTATTACATCCAAAAGTCAAGCCTGACCCAAAAGGTGCAAGACTGAATTTTGGTGACATCAACGGGGGCAAGTAATCTCAAGAGTGCTAGGCTTAAGCATGGACATGTAACCCTAATTTCTAATTTAGTGTAAGCTCTAGTAACCTGTACTAAATGATCTAATCTACAATCCAGGTTACAAGGATAATGGGGTTCAATGACGAGGCAAATTAAATGAATGGATTTTCCACTGCCATCTTGGTCAGCTGTAAACAAACCAATCCACTCTGATTGTACTTTGGCTAAGAGACCACTGCTGAGACTTTGCCAAAGACAACACAAAGCATTGCATTCAGGAGCATTTTTTTATTGTAAAAATGCCAAAGAGGATATCCTACAGCCTTGCCCACTACAAGACTTTTTTATGTCGTGCTACATACCGTCTCAGTGATGGAACTTGGTAACTTCTTGTTTACTTACTATAGCATTCTCTGTGAGGAGATTTTTGGCCACACTACAACACTACAGCTAATTTCCAATGCAAGACTGGTCTTGTTCAAAGCACAGTGAGTTTTGCAAAAGCTATTGAAAACATCTCTGGCACCTAAAGCCTTTGTTTACACCATTTATCTTGTCAAAAACACTACAGTGGAACCTTGATTTTCATCATTAATCTGTTCTAAAGTGCCTGATGATAAAGAATAATAACTGAGGAAATAAAGTAAATTCCCTCAAGACACTCCAAAATATTAACAAAAATACATTTAATGTAGAATAACTAGTTTTACATACAGAACACAATGAGAAATACATACAAAAGTGGATAAATGAACATTTAACATCACCCTTACAGGTTTACGCTCTGTTTTAGAGAGTGGCAGTGTGATGTAGTTGCAGCCTTTGTTTTGTACACCCGTTCTCTGGGTTTGGGATATTTGTTTTCAAACCCGATTTCAGGTGGTAGTGCTGTGCAGTCGCTTTTGTGTGATGTGTTTTAGTTTGTTTTGAACGTTATCAATGCGAAACAACAAGAAACAAAGCCAGAATGAATGACAAACACGTGGGTGGATGCTTTGTTTTGGTGAAATTAGGCACAAGTCATGTGGGCATGCCAATGAAAACCGGGCGGATGAACGATAACTGGGACAAAATGTCCAGAACAAAGTCGCCAATAACCGAATTGTATGATAACCCAAGCAAATGATAACCGATGTTCCACAGTAAATGATTAGAATGAATATAAATAACAATACAGTAAAAAGTACATTTTGAATAGTGCATATACTGTGAGCCAGTTTGAAGATCAAAGTTTGGTTGCAGATAATCATCTCGGTCCTCTTCAGCCATCGCATGGATTTCATCAGCACCAGGCTTGATATAACATTATGAAGAATTAATTAACCAAACCAAGTATTGGATGAGAACTACAAATAATACTGGGCTGCCATGTGGAGAGATTTGGAAAGGGTAATACCAACACATCTTTGCACAATATTTTAATGACTTTTGACAACTGTATGACATAAATGAGGTTTAATAATCTACAAACCGGATTCCAAAAAAGTTGGGACACTAAACAAATTGTGAATAAAAACTGAATGCAATGATGTGGAGGTGCCAACATCTAATA
>BRDA01002267.1:0-14782 GCA_036984385.1 Crenuchus spilurus
AAAGTCGTTTCCGTATTTTTATAATAACGTGCTGGGGTTGAGGTGACAGTAAATCGGGGATTTCTTTATTTTGTGAAACTTATACGAAAGTATAACATACGAAATTCATGAACCTCCCTAATTGTAATGAGCTTGCGACGACCCTTTTTTACGACTTTAATCTCGAAATAAAAACCTGAAAAATATTCTATTAAGTGGCTCCAATACACCGCTGTAAACTCATGACCGGCTCTTTGAGGTGGGAATTGCTTGCTCTCTATACCGCCCCTCCTTCCAAACATACCCAACGTGGAGCCGACGTTGGATAAACAGTGGCATTTTGACGCATTCTGAAAATACAGCCAACCACAGACCAACGTTAGTCCGACGGCGAAATTCGACATGCGACCATGACGACGTTAACCAACGTTGGGCCAACGTACTGTTGCTATCTGGGTAGGCTCTTCACTGCTTAGCATTTGTGTGTAAAATAATGCTAACACAAGATGAATATTTATGCAGAGAGGCTGTGATGAAGCATATGTAGGAGTTTGAAAGCTTTCATCTCTGTGGCTATCTCAACGTATGGGATGATATGGACGTGACCTTTTCCAGACGCTTCAGCACAGCAGCAGGAGAAAGGCCAGGAGAGGCTACAGGGCGGCAGAGCAGATCTCTCAGAGTGAACGCAGGCCAGAACAGCAGCCAGCCTTCACTCGCTGTTCATCACACACCAGTGAGTAAGACTGGCAGCGTGAATAAGGCTAATGCCGCTCACAAAGCGCCAAGCACAAATGTTAGCTGTACCCAGCAGCATGCTCAGGAGTGTACAACAAGAGGAACAAAGGGCTCAGAGTGTATTTGAGCATTAGCACTTAGAAGAGTTTTACAAAACATTCAACATTCAATATTACATTCTTATTACTTCTAAATTAATTTATATAGACATGTAATTATTTTGCATATTTACATTTACTTTACATCATATATTGACATTTTCAATAAAAGTTCATAGTTATAAAAAATATCCAAATTTCTGATGATCCCTGGAGCACCATCAAATCCATTCATCAAATGGAAAGAATATGGTACCACAACAAACCTGCCAAGAGAGGGTCGCCCACCAAAACTGTCAGAATGGGCAAGGAGGGCATTAATCAGAGAGGCAGCACAAAGATCAAAGGTAACCCTGAAGGAGCTATAGAGTTCCCAAGCAGAGACTGGAGTATCTGTCCATATGACCACAATAAGCCATACATTCCACAGAGCTGGGCTTTATGGAAGAGTGGCCAGAAAAAAGCCTTTACTGACAGACAAAAACAGGAAGCCTCATTTTGAGATTGCCAAAAGGCATGTGGGAGACGCCCCAAATGTGTGAAGGAAGGTGCACCAGTCAGATGAGACAAAAATTGAGCTTTTTGGCCACAAAGGAAAACACTATGTATGGCTCAAAACCAACACATCTCGTCACCCCAAGAACACCATCCCCACAGTGAAACATGGTGGTGGCAGCATCATGCGGTGGGGATGTTTTTCAGCAACTGGGACTGGGAAACTGGTCTGAGTCAAGGTGAAGTCAGATGGTGCTAAATACAGGGATATTATTGAGCAAAACCTATTTCGTTCAGTCAGTGATTTGAGACTTGGATGGAGGTTCACCTTCCAACAGGACAATGACCCAAAGCATACTGCTAATGCAAAACTCAAGTGGTTTAAGGAGAAACATGAAAATGTATTGGAATGGCCTAGTCAAAGCCCAGATTTTAATCTAATTGATAATCTGTGGTCAGACTTAATGATTGCTGTTCACCAGAGCAAACTTGAAGGAGCTGGAGTTGTTATTTCTGGAGGAATGGGCAAAAATTCCAGAGGCAAGATGTGGCAAACTCATAAAGACTTATCCAAAGCCACTTGCAGCTGTAATTGCCACAAAAAGTGGCTCTACTAAGTCCTGACTTTAGAGGGGTGAATAGTTATACACACTGAGGTTTTCTGTTATTTTGTCATATTTGTTGTTTGCTTCACAATAAAAAGAAAATAAGATGTTCAAAGTTGTAGAGATGTTCTGTAAATTAAGTGATGAAAACCCTCAAATAATTCATTTAATTTCCAGATTGTGAGGTAGCAAAAACAAAAATGCCAAGGGGGGCAAATACTTTCGCAAGGCACTGTAGGTGTACTTTGTAGCTACAATTATAGACTGTAGTTAATCTGTTTCTCTGTATACTTTGTTCACCCTGTTCTTCAATGATCAGGACCCCCATAGGACCACCACAAAGCAGGTATTATTTGGGTGGTGGACCATTCTCAGCAATGCAGTGACAGTGCCGTGGTAGTAGTGATAGTGTGCCAACACAAACTGTACAGCAACAGTCTCAGACTTTACATCTACAGCTGTGTCTAATAGAGTAGACTGTATGTTAACCTAGTGTTTAAAATCTCCAGCAGCCCTGCTGTGTCTGATCTAATCATACCGGCACAACACACATTAACACACCACCACCACGTAAGTGTTACTGCAGTACTGAGAATGATCTATCAGCCAAATAATACCTGCCCTAACATTCCCAAAAAATTGGGAAGGGGCTCTCATGAGTAAGAAGTCTGAACACGTTGACAGTATGGGACATATTCACATTTACATACATGTGCTTGATGGTCTGATTTTCCGGTCCTGTCTGTCTTTCCTCAGGGGTGGCCCTGTTATGTGCTATAGATGATGCTAAGATGCTGCAGGAGCCAGACTGCCTGACTGCTCTGTCATTTCTAACACAAGCAGTGTGAGGTGGGAACGTACGTCAGTTTTTCAGACTCAGCGCAACAGCATTTTTCATCTCTCAGACTGATCTGAAGAGCAGTGGCTGATGGGGCTTTTCTGAGCCTTAACTCTTTTCATGAAAAGATAAAAAGCATGTAATACAACAGTTCTTACAGTGAAATTTGAGTGTTTTTTGCTTTAACACAAAGAAGAAGAGAGAAAATGTAACAAAGAACATGCTAAAATATAGAGTAAAGGCCAGCACGGTGGCATGGTGTTTAGCACGCTTGCCTCTCAGCAGTGAGGTCTTGGATTCAAGTCCCCATCTGGGTGGAGTTTCCATGTTCTACCCGTGTCTGCGTGAGTGCCCTATGGGGTCTCCGGTTTCCTCCCACAGTCCAAAAACATGGAAGTCATGTGATTTGGGTACTCTAAATTGTCTGTGTGTGTGTGTGTGTGTGTGTGTACCCAGCAGTGGACTGGTGCCCTGTCCTGGGCTTGGCTAGGATATTCTGTAACTCCCTGCCTTGCACCCAGTCATGGGGTAGAGGACTAACCACAACCATGATCAGGAGTAAGATAATGGGTGGATGGATACAATAAGCACACAGGACAAGGGATGGTAATCATGTTTTGTGTTAGAATATGAGAAATATTAAATGAACAGCCCTCAAACAGCCAAATTAGTATATTTTTGCCATAATCAGTAAAAAAAGACTAATTACTTAGTTGCAATTTAGTATTTTATATGTTGGCTGATATAAGTCATAAGTCAGCTGACCTATTGAATGATAATTTGCATATACATTTATTTTACATATTTCCACATGTACTTGTATATCTAAAAAAATATATTGTGGAAAAAGTTTGTTTATGCTCATAATGTAATTCAAACAGATCAGCTGATATATTTTTTATATTCATTACACATAAAAGACACATTTCAAGCCTTTTTTAATATTGATACTGTTTAAATAGTAATTGTAATAATTGAATATTCTAATAATTTCAGATTCTGTATTTCAGATTTTCATGAGATATAAGTCACACTGATCAACAGTATGTCACTGTAGGTTTAATAATTTTAACACCATACACAATAGCAGCTGTGCTGTAGCTGTTAACCAGAATAAATTGCTAAATCATGTGCTGTATCCTGACAGGGTGGCATTATTTTACTCACATGCACCACACAACGCTTTAAACACTCGAATGGCCGAGTTTCCAAATACAGTGCCCGTGCTCAAGTTACCGTGTATTTCTTGTTGCTGGTCAGCTGCTCCCCCTCTCGGAGCCAGGTGACCACAGGTTTGGGGTTCCCAAAGGCAGTGCAGCTCAGAGTGATACTGCCCCCCTCTCTCGCCTCCACGTACTGCGGTGGCGTGTCCGTGAATGTAGGGGGTGCTGCAAAAGAAAAAAAAATACACAGAAGATCAGATCAGCATCCAGGATGTTCAACACCACAGTCGGTGCTATTTACACACATTCCAGAGTTCAGAGGTTCATTTGGATTAAACAGAAGAAACAGTAGCACCACAACAATGTATTAATACATTTTTTCAGCATTTCACACTATTCATTACAACAAACCAAACACTAATTATGCTTTCTTTGTAATGCAACATGTAGACAGTTAGTGCAAACTACTAGCACTGCCATACTATAATTATTCATCATAATAATAATGAATACACAACAGTCTGTCCGTAACGCTGTCAGCTTTATTAACAAAAGTCTAAGACTGTGGCTGTGAAACAATACAAATACTGTCACTAAAATTTTACTATAAAACAAAACAAGACATGAAGAAATTCCAAACTCATTACAACATTACATGGACCTGAAGGACAAACACGTGATCACATATAATGACTGACAAGAACTGTGAGACACTAGGGAGGCCTTATAGCAAACAACAATTAAAATGAGCAGGGACAGTGCTGAGAGCAGACTTGACTCTGGTGCTGACCATTAAAGAGACAGGACAACATGACAAGGGCAGGGACATAGAAACATGACGTGAACGTAAACAAAAAAAACACTTGGATAGAAACAGGGCCAGGGACTCAGCAGAGGTAGGATGGTTACACAGTCATTGCTGCTGTCAATCAACAGTCTGTTCTCCCCATAGCCCTAGAGTCCACTGTCTTGTTCAAAGATCTTCAGATCTTCAAGTCTGAACTGGAAAATCACAAAACGGTGCAGGAAACCAGCCCTCCAGAACAAGATTTGAAGATTTCTGGTCATGTCTATACTGTCCCATACTTATCAGTGTGTATACAATAGGTTATTTCATGTAAACATTGTACACTGCTCAAAAAATAAAGGGAACACTTAAACAACACAATGTAACTCCAAGTCAACCACACTTCTGTGAAACCAACCTGTCCAGTTAGGAAGCAACACTGATTGTGAATCAATTTTACCTGCTGTTGTTCAAATGGAACAGACAACAGGTAGAAATGAGAGGCAATTGGCAAGACAACCCCTATACAGGAGTGGTTCTGCAGGTGGTGACCACAGACCTTTTCTCTGTTCTCATCCTTTCTGGCTGATGTTTTGGTCACTTTTGCATTCTGTCAGTTCTCTCACCATAGAGGTAGCATCAGGCGACATCTACAACGCACAGAAGTTGCTCAGGTAGTGCAGCTCATCCAGGATGGCACATCAATGGGAGCTGTGGCAAGAAGGTTTGCTGTGTCTGTCAGCACAGTGTCCAGAGCATGGAGCAGATACCAGGAGACAGGCCAGTACACCAGGAAACATAGAGGGGGCCATAGGAGGGCAACAACCCAGCAGCAGGACTGCTACCTCCTCCTTTGTGCAAGGAGGAACAGGAGGAGCAGAGCCAGAGCCCTGCAAAATGACCTCCAGCAGACCACTAATATCCATGTTTCTGCTCAAACTGTCAGAAACAGACTCCATGAGGGTGGTATGAGATTTTGAGTATGATTCCAAATCCAGACCTCCAAGAGGTAATAATTTTGATTTACATTGATCATTTTTGTCATTTTGTTCTTAACGCATTCCACTATGTAATAAATAAAGATTTTCAACTGGAATATTTTATTCATTGAGATCTAGGATGTTATTTTAGTGTTCCCTTTTTTTGAGCAGTGTATTATCAATAACGGTTATATAGGTTATATTTAGGTCAAAGATCAAACTATGCTGGACACTGGCCCCTGGATATCAAAACGTTATTCTCTTGTAAATCCATGTATATCTATGTGTACCATGAGCTGGTGTGCAATTAAAGACTGTGGCCCATCTTTTCAATCACTGTTTGTGTCACCCTTTATTCCTTCATCAGTGGTCAGCTTCTGACCACAGAACCACAGCTGAATATTTCAGATGGTGGACCAAGCCTGATACACCAAACAAACACCACTCAAACCACCATCTACTAAGTCATTGTTATGTTGTGAACTGGTCACCAATCACTTAATATCTGGTCAGTTTCAGCACTCAAGTTTCCACTGTATGATAGTGACAAATCAGCCCACATTCCCATCTCCATAGTAACACAACTTTATATTTAAAGGCCTACATATGGAACATGGTTGAAATAACAGTCTATATATATCAAGTATATGTATGAGCTTTTTTTCAAGAGTTAGAAATGATATAAGCCACATGCTCAGCAATATGTCCAATGCATATGTTTTGAGAAATAATACAAAATAACCAACATTTTTTCAATGCATGAGGGTCACAGTTGGCCTATAGGAGTTTTGTCTTCACTTGAGACTGATCACACACCTGGTGCAAAACAAATAAAGCAGGTCATTAATGCCTCCAAACATCTGTCCATCTGTGCTTATATTGTGTTTTCTGTCCACACAGCATGTACGGTTATTTTCACAGTACTAATCACCCTACCTTCACATATGACAAACTACACAAGCTAAAAAGTCCACTCGCTGCAGTGCATCATCAACCTTCATGAAAGAAAAGTTTGAATAACTTGGCGAAAATGATTTGACCTTCATGGGGACCACTTTGGTTCATTTCTCCATGTATTGAACCATCATTTCAACACTGAATCTTCTTCCTCAAACTCTTCAGAGCTTCTCAGCAGCACAAACCTCAGCCCTACCACACACTTGCCCTACTTTCTCTCATTCCTCTCGTTCTCTGCTTCGTGAGAAGCTCTGGGCTGAGCTTTCAGTAAAAAAGAGACGGAGAGGAGACATATTTCAGCCTGTTCCTCTACAGAGCCCCATCCATGTGAACAGATGGTCTGGATGGAGCTCAGTGAGTGAACTTGCCGCATTGCTCTTCTTCCTCCATTCAACTCCATTCCAATAAAAAAAAGCTTTGATGTTTGACTTCAGCCAGGTAAACTAGGACATGGATAGGTATGATCTAGATGACGACAGGAGCATCTTGATAGTTTTTTTGATTTTGAAATAAACATGTCAATGTCAGTTGTCTATAGATTGTTGTTATAGATTACAAATCAAATGTAGATGCAAAGAAAAGTAATGTAATTACTAGGGGTGTAAAAAATATCCGATTTGAATCGGAAGTCCAGTTCTGACTTAAACGATGCGAGTACATTGGTACATGGACCCCTGAATCTGACTATTTGAGGCATAAACCGGACGATGGCCCGATTAAATAAATGTCAATTGATTTGGTTTTGCTGATGTGTGCTGCTGCAGCTCTCTCTCTCTCTCTCTCTCTCTCTCTCTGATTAACTGTCGCAATATTTGTCACAGTCACGTCTCGTCACACCACAGTTGCCAGGTTCGCGATTTTCATGCCAAATTGGGCTTGCTTGAAAATCCAGTCACGGGTAAACTTTCTAGGGTGGCGGAGTGTGTTTTTTGGGCTACTTTTAAAAAATATCGCGGCCACCAAAAAACAACGGTGGGCAAACGTATACAAACATATATTAGTCGACACTAAGGAAGTTTGAATACAACAATAACAACAAAAATAACATACTGTAACAATATAAGGAAAAATGCCTGAAAGCCTGAAAAGGAGAGAGAGAGAGAGAGAGAGAGAGAGAGAGAGAGAGAGAATATGCCAGGTAAATGGGCATATACGGGAGGCGGTATTGCAAGGACTGGGAAAAGAAAAGGGTTTGATGGACTGATAATAAATGCCTTATAAACAAAATACTAAGTCGTACACTCATAGTTGTTTTGCCATTTGCTTCAAACGTGTGACAGACATATTTTGGGCTAGTTTAAGCTTCTGAAGGGTGGGTTTTAGACTGACTTTGGGCTAGCTGTTTTTGTTGGACCTGGCAACCCTGCGTCACAGTCTGAAAACTAGACAAAACCGTTGCTGTTTGCAAAGCATGCAAAGTCGCATTCAAGTACACCGGTATTACAACAAACCTCACCACTCATTTGGTGAGACGACATGGTGAAAGTGCTGATGAGGACGCTAGCACCGCTAGCCCAAAGACACGGCAGGACAAAAACACAGAAAACCAGGACTTCTTCCAGCCACAACTCGACCACAACCCAGCTAGAGCCAAAGTAATAATGGCTTCAATAACCCGGTTCACTGTCAAAGACTTAAGACCAGACTGTGTGGTGGAGAATGAGGGCTTTGGGGACTTGTTTAAAACAATGGAGTTCTAGTAATTACATATGTATGATTAGCAAAGCAACAGTAATGACTAGCATTCAGTAGGAAAGAATCATCAAATGCTCTCAAAAAGAAAAATAAGGGAAAAAAGTGATATGCATGATTTTCTTATGACAGGGACGATATATAGTTTACCTGGACCTCCTTATTAAGTCAAGCTCTTCTGTTACAATGCAGTGACAGTGAATTTGGGCCATAGTTAAATGTGCGGTCTCAGCAGAGCTACAAACAAACAGCACACGTTAAAATAAACATGTGCCAACCTTGAGCGGCTGACAATTTCACCAAATTGCCTCATAAATATAGAAACGCTGCTCACGGTCTTAATTCGGGCACTTTTGGCTCAAAGGTTCAGCCCTGAACATGTCCTGTCCTCTAATGTGTCTATGAGGACCATCATCATCATCGCTCTCAAACTGCCTCCTACGCCTGGCAGATTTACACTTGGCATTAGCACTTAATGACCTGTGGCTGCAGTAGGAGTAGGGAGGATGCTGGGGGAGTGAGGACTGCAGTGACAGCACTGATGAGGAGGGTGTGTGTATGAATGTATATGTGTGTGTCATGGTCCAAGAGGCTTCAACAGACGTGCTAGTGTTCTGAGCATGGCTACAGCTGCCCATCTGACACCTGCAGGGCGCCAGAGTGGACAGACAGTCTCTCTCTCTGTCTCTCTCTCTGTCTCTCTCTCTCTCTATCTCTCTTTCTGCCTCTCTGGCAGGAAGTGTAACCCTGTCCACATAAGATCCATACTCAAGCACATGCTAATGCAGCTGGTCACAGGAAACGGCCACTGTCGGGTCTTTCAGCTCAGTGAAGGCCAGAGAGCACCTGCCCCAGCAAAGAGACTTTTTGACAAGAGGAGGAGACCGGTCTGAATACCGATTTAAGGCCCAACAATGATCAAGATGCAAGAGATGCAACAGTCTGCAATGAACCCTGTGGGTGTACATGTGTGGGCGTGGTTATTCAAATATATGCATTTATACTCATCTTTATATTTACAAAATCCATCCAAAGTCAGGTTTAGACAGACAGACAGGCTGACTGACTAATAAACACAGCCCCAAATCAGAAAAAGTTGGCACAGTATGAAAAATTCAAAGAAAAAAACATTGTTTCTAACATTTACTTTGAATTTTATTTCATTGCAGACAGTATGAACCCAAGAGATTTGATGTTTTGTGCAGTCACCTTAATTTCATTTGTTAATATACATCAATTCCTGCAACACATTCCAAAAAGAGTTGGGATGGGGCAGTTTAGGGCTAGTAATGGTGTAAAAAATTATGTAATTTCAAACAGGTGATGTCAACAGGTGACTAATGATTTGGTACCAAAGCAGTATCCATGAAAGGTTTAGTCTTTGTGAAGCAAAGATGGATAGAACATCTCCACCAAGAAAGACTGAAAGAGATTTACCTGTTTCTCTCTCTATAATGCATAAGGCCATTAAACTATTCAAGGAATCTGGAGGAATTTCAGCGCATAAAGGGCAAGGCCACAAGCCTAAGCTTTTTTGGAAGATGTTGTGTGTTCTGGACCAATGAAAAGGACTATCCAGCAACAAGTCCAAAAAACCAGGATCTTGTTGTGTCAATGCTTTTGGCAAAGTTACTACTGCACACCTTAAAACATGTTTGCAGGTTACAGGAAGAATGGGACAAAATAACACCTGAAACACTTCATTACTTGGTAAGATAAGATAAGATAAGATAAGATAAGATAAGATAAGCCTTTATTTGCCCCACAATTGGGAAATTTGGATACTCAAATTTGGATGGCAAAAAGTGACAGCAGTAGGAAAGTTTTTTTTTTAAAAAAGAGTGAAAAATTACTTTAAACAGCAAGATAAAAAATAAAAATTTACAGTTATGTACTTAATGAGGACAATACAAAAAACACACTATAAAAGTCAACATATTGCACATATAATTATTGCACATATAATTATATATAATTACTGGTATCCTTTGCGGCAAAATGTTTAAATAATATTTTAATTTCAGACTGTCTGCAATGAAAAATTCAAAAACACAGTTTTCCCCCATGCCGTCCCAACTTTTTCTGATTTGGGGTTGTAGGTAGATGGATAGCTGGATGGCTAGATAAGAGTAAGAGAGATTTGTGACATTAGTTGCACTAAATTTAAGAGGCAGTTTAGTTCACAGTGCACAGTAAATCTGCCAGTGTTAAATCAACACTATTAGAGTTAATTTAACACTGAGGGTGTTAAAATGTAACACTCTCAGTGTTAATTTAACTCTAATAGTGTTGATTTAACACTGGCAGATTTACTGTGTGAGTATAAATATAGTGGCTGCAATATATACAGTTAAAGTTTGTAGTGAAATGTATCAGTATCAGATTATGATATATTACACAGTGTGTATCCACAGAAGAGTACAGTAGTCTGTATATTGGTACTTGATATGATTCAGCACAGTTAAGACAGTAGATCAGTTCTACAGTAATGAGATTTATTCTAGAGCCTTACTGCAGTGTGTAACACCTGTTTACTAAAGTTGGTTTTTTTTTATATAAAAGCACCAAAATATTGTTCCTGTGAATCACCCTGAGAACTTGGGATGCACTGTTAAGATTGAACCAAGACTGGAATCAGCTTTATTATTTTAGTTTTTGGCAGATTTTTGTAGCACTTTTATGCCATAAGTAACATGAACCAATTAAATGCACCAACATAATTATGCCAGTGTGCCAAATTCTTTTAAATAATCTATACAAATAACCTTAAAAACAGCTTATATTTAAATAAGCCACTGCTTTTTCATTGCAGAATTATAAATGCCAGTTTATCCCAAGAAAGAGCAAATAACAGTAATGTTATTTATGCTGGTACTTTGGATAACTGAATGTACTGGAAATGTAATAGTATATTTAAGTGTTCATTTAGCCCACAGTAAGAAAAAAAACAAAACAAAAAAAATCAAACATTTTCCAATTTGGCTTTAAAGAAATCATAACTGACATCAGCCATAATTAATGATCACTGCACCCCTACTGTAAAGTCTAAATTATTCACTAAAAAGTGTTCCAGACATCCTCATTGTCTTAATGGATTGATGTCACATGCTTAGACTTAAAAGAAGGTCAGGATAGAAGAAGGGCTCAATGATGCTCTATAGAACTGGTTATAATGTAAGATTTATTCATCCCAAAGGGAGTTTAGAGTGTTCTGGCAATGTACATACAAGACTATACTAACAACCCATAAGATTAAAAAGCATACATGAGAAGACAAACTCTATAACACAGTAGAAGTATATACACTTTCAATTATAAAGGTATTGCTGAACATACAAAATATACAATACCAGGCAAAAGCTTAAACACAGCTTTTCATTCAATGTTTTTGTTTTAGATTCTTCAAAGCAGACATACAACTGATGTCTCAAACACATTAAGAGGCAAGAAATGCAAGTCATGAACTCTTGACAAGACACAGCTGTTAACTGAAAGCCATTCCAGTGACTACCTCATAAAGCTGACTGAGAAAATGCCAAGAAAGCTGCATCTAAGCAAGAGGTGTCTACTTTGCAGAATATAAAATATAAAACATAGTCTTGTTTGTTTAACCCTCTAGAGTCTGAATCTAAATTTATATTTTGATTAAATCTGATCTAACGTTAGACCTATTTTCAGATGTGCTGATATATTGTGAAAAAACGCACTAGCCAACAACATTTCTAGCCAAGACTTTTGAGCTCTGAACTGAATAAACAAGAGTTGTTGGCTATACACTGGTCTTTAAAGTTTTTATGGAATTACCATGTCATTATCATATGAATGACAGAGCGTGTCTTTTAGCAGGAAAATATGCAAAGCTGTCTGAGTCTTTCTCACAGATGTGTCTCTGCTTATTTAAGCTCCTCTCACAAATATCTAAAAATAGATTTCAATTCAAGCTTTAATATTTTTGAAAATTAGACCTTTTAAGGTTTCTGTGTTATGTTTCATTTCTAGGATAAAATCTCACAGAGTTATAAAAGTGTTTTTGTGGACTCCACAGGTTTAACACTTGTTTGTTTACTAAATAATTCCATATCTATATTTCTTAATAGTTTGGATGACTTTAGTGTTAATCTGCAATGAGGAAAAGTTTTAAATAATGAAAAACCACTGAATGTTTAGAAGATGTGTCCAAAACCTTTGCCTGGTACTATATACTTTAACCAACCTGTCATGACAAAAGTTTGGGGTCACAACACCAAGAAGAAATTTAGATTTTCTAGTGACAGATTAAATGAACAAATGCTGCTGCAGTAGATATTTAATCTTCTATGGTAGAAGGGTGAGGTATGACACTTCAGTTCAGCTTTGGTGTCTCCCACAAGTTACTGACAATGATTTTATAGGCTATAGTAGACCTGTTTACACTCCACCAGAAGCTTAGCATATATTTTGCACAAGTCATCACTGGACACTACAATATGATATTTCACTATAAAGTCCATAAAGAACCTCAAAAACACCATTAATCACTAGAAAATGGTATTGTGCATTCAAAAGTAAAATATGATCTTGTTCATGAAGTCTTTGCTTGAATGTATTTGCTAATCTTCCATCAGAGAGTAAACTGCTGCATGAAGGTCTATAAACTCATTGTCAACAACTTGTGGGAGACACTGAAACTGAGTCAATAAGTACTGACACTCTCCTACCTCAACCTTCTACCAAAGAAGATTGAGTATCTGGAGCAGCAGCATAATGTCAATGTCTTTAAACTGATAAATAATTTTCTTCTGAATAAATTGTGTACAGAAATGCTCAATGTTCTCAATGTTCAAACTTTAAAATGATGGAAATGGTGAGGAATAGTGGGATTAATTTTTGGATATGGATAATTTTAACTCTAACATACCCAGATGGCCACATCCAGATGTTCGCAAAAATGTTTTAATGAACACAAACGAGCGTGTAAAACTGCATTATGGGTCATTTCACATGATGAGGGAAGATGTGGTGAAACAGAAACGACCCTGGTTTGTACAAGCTGAGCGTTCTCTGACAACACAGATTTGCTGCTTAACAAAATTACAACACACCCTGCCTCAGAGCATGCTGGGCCGAAACACGACAGCTTCTGTCTACTTCTGGCTACTTCTGTTGCAGCCCAGACGCTGCATGCCTCTAATGCTGCATTCACACTCACATCCCAAGCAAACACAATGAATTTCAAACAGGCTGGGTGCAGTTTAGATGCAATGCAGCACAGCTGCCATATCTAACTGTAAGTAATGTCACTGAAAGGCTGTTGTCTGCATGGCTTAAAACGTATGGCTGAAATGTCCTTGTGACAGACACTGATATTGACATTTTACAAACCATTTATGAGGAAGGCTGAGCTGTGTGAGTGGGTGCATATGTTCATACACACTGAGTGTGTGTGTGTGTGTGTGTGTGTGTGTGTGTGTGTAGGGTTGGTGAGTGGGTGTGAAGGCTGGCTACAGCATTTAATGCACCACTGCAGAGGAGAGTGTCTGTGTGTGTGTGTGTGCTTGTGATCTAAGATTCAAGGAGTGTGTGCTGAGTGTGAATGTAAATGTGCTGGACAGGAAGCTGCAGAAGTTCCTGCCGCAGATGCACAGGTGACGATTCACAGGCTTAAAAAAAAAGAAGACAAACACTGTCGCAGACAGAGAGCCATTTACACAGAGCCAAAATACACTCACACACTTACACTCACACACACACACACAACACACAGACACCAAAACAGCAGACTGTGATACAGAATAAACACCACACATAGGCCTGACACAATGAAATTTTAGCTGGTGATAAACTGAATGATAAAAGACCATCATTATGATAAAGCTTACAATTTAGTTGAAAGTCCAGTTCACTGGATATACTACTATATATACAGTGAGGAAAATAAGTATTTGAACACCCTGCAAATTTGCAGGTTCTCCCACTTAGAAATCATGGAGGGGTCTGAAATGTTCATCTTAGGTACATGTCCACTGTGAGAGACATAATCTAAAAGAAAAAATCCAGAAATCACAATATATGATTTTTTAATAATTTATTTGTGTGTTACTGCTGCAAATAAGTATTTGAACACCTGTGAAAATCAATGTTAATATTTGGTACAGTAGCCTTTACAGAGGTCAAACGTTTCCTGTAGTTTATCACCAGGTTTGCACACTGCAGCAGGGATTGTGGCCCATTCCTCCACACAAATCTTCTCCAGATCAGCCAGGTTTCTGGGCTGTCGCTGAGAAACACTGAGTTGGAGCTCCCTCCAAAGATTTTCTATAGGGTTTAGGTCTGGAGACTGGCTAGGCCGCTCCAAAACCTTGATATGCTTCTTACAGAGCCACTCCTTTGTTATCCTGGCTGTGTGCTTTGGGTCATTGTCATGTTGGAAGACCCAGCCACGACCCATCTTCAATGCTCTAACTGAGGGAA
>BRDA01002267.1:14882-37655 GCA_036984385.1 Crenuchus spilurus
CAAGCAACCAGAGACAGATGGCATTGGAGAGAAGTGACTCGTCTGTGCAGCCTACCATCGCGAAGCGATGATGGCGTATGACATGACATGACATACCTTATTCTGTGTGAAAAAGACTAATGTGTTGAAAATGTCCATGTCCAGCGTCAAGGCGCACTTGAACCTGTTGTGCAAGGTCATCCACCAATAAAGGTTATTCACCAATTTCCCTGTTGCTTCCAAACTATTTCAGAAATTCCTGTTGTGTCTTCTGAATCGAGTTCAGTACGTTTGCACCATGAACTCTCCTCCTGTACAGTGTGCTGACACACTATGCACAAATCGCTGCACTATTCTCGGTGTGAAATAACCAACATCATTAAAAAATTATTCCCCTGAACTCACTGTGATGGATCATTGTTATTATTGTAGTGACACTGATGTGGCGGTGGTGTGTTAGTGTGTTGTGCTCGTACAAGCAAATCAGACATAGCAGAGCTGCTGATGTTCTAAACACTATCTATCCAAAACTATCCAGGAAACAGCTTCCTGTGGGCAGTGTCCCATGACCACCAATGAAGAACTAGAGGATGACCAATCACAAACTGCAGCAACAAATGAGCTTCTGTCTCTAATTTTACATCTACAAGGTGGACCAACAAGGTAAGTGTGTCTAATAGAGTGGACAATGAGTTAAAATCTCCAGCATCTATAATCCACTTACAACAGTGCAACACACTCTAACACACCACCACCACATCAGTGTCACTGTAGTGCTGAGAATGATACAGTATTCAAATAATTCCTGCTCTATGATGGTCCTGTGGGAGTCCTGAACAGAGAAACAGGTGGACCACAGTCTGTAATAGCAGAACTACAAAAGTGCACCTACATGGTCTTCTGATATGACTGTGCATTTTATACATGAGTCTCCCTCAAATGCTTATGTAAGAGTTAGAGAGATGCATATATACATACATGCATGGTTTTCCTTTTGGCAGAATGTAAGCTCTTCACACCTGACACATTGTGCAAAAGGCTTAGAACATCTACTCCTGAGCAGATTCTGCTTCTACAGCTCCTTGGTTCCACCATCAATGCTGATTTCTTGTTATTCAACTTCCAGAAGGAGCAGAATTGCCTCCTCATCACAGACAAATACCCCACAAAAGCGACACATGAGGAAATGTAAATGGGCATATTTTTTCTGTCCTGTCATCAGTTCGGAGGCCTGTCGTCCCTCAGAAGGAGCTCCGAGGCTTGAGAGGGGTTTGATGGACTCCAATCAATTCTCTATTTTCAGTCGCCTGTGATCTGTTACGGAATTGAACGAAGCGTCTCGGGCAATTCCGCACAGTCATTAGGATCAGTGACTGCAAACCTGCCAAAAACTGTCCTTTCAAAGCTGCGTTTTTTCAACACAAGATTGAATGGACCCATTGGGACATCTGATAGGCAATGTACTCAGTCAAATACAACTAGACAGGAGGCAGTGCACTTCTACAGAAACACTGTTTTCACAAGCGTCAATTCAAAATAGCTGTGCTCATACTCTTCACTGAGACAGCGTTTAATAGGAACCTTGTGCTGAGCACATCTGTTGATGTTTGGCAGAACAGGACAGTTTCACATTAACTAAGATGTCTTTGTATATTCCTATTTAAATTAGGAAAGGGATTTAAACTGTAATAAGGACATTTTTATTTATGAGGTGGGGTGATGGGTGGTCTGGAACATAAATATATTTTTGTAAATATATAATAATATATAATTAATTATTAGTAAATATTAATACATTACTTACACATATTTATTAATATCTTATTAATCATTACTAGTTACTATTAATAATATACTAATAACTATTAATCATTATTAGTAATAATAAATTAACATATTAATATTACTCATTAAAAAATATATTTTATAATACATTATTAAATATGAATAAACTGTGAAAAAACAATTTTTAAATAATAACATTTCTTCACTTCACTCAAACTTGTGTCAAACTTCACTCCAACTCATTACCAACAGTCTAACACTTATTTTTGGAATGCGTGGTCAATAGACCTCATTTACATAAAATTATATCTACAATGATATATACGTATTATATACAGACTTATAAGATCTGTTACGTGCTTCCTGATTGGCTGTTTGTGGTGAATTCTGAGTGGAACAGCATAAAAAGATTCACAAGCTTGTGGGAAGCGTGTTCTCCACTAAATAGAAGAAAGAAAATTATTGTGTGTGTGAATCGTGCTCTATTTTAAAAGTGTGCTCTTGACAGTTGCCAGAACCAGATGGAGTGACAGCGGGGACAGCCAGTCACACGTTAGCAACAAACAGCTGAGCCAATCAGTGAGCTTGTGGGCGGGTCTAAAAGGAAAAGGCTTCAGATTGAGCGGTCTGTTTTCCGCTGGGTCCTAGTGCTTGACTCGTCTCCATTTTATACAGTTTTTGGACGGTAAAAACTGCAGGGGACCAAAACTACCTTTTGAAAATTACGTCCGTGTTTTCATTCATACATATTGTGCTGTCTCAGTTCAATCGCATTTCTCCCTGTTTGGTAAAAATATAGAACAAATCACGTCCCGTATCAGTTCTATACGGAACGTGACTTTTAGTTCACAAATAAGGAACGATTCCGTATTCTAAGGGATGGGTGGCAACCCTAATAGAACAGCCTGTTTGTGCAGAAGTGCTCTCCTACGGGACCGTGGGCAGTTCTGCCCTGGCTAATCAAAATCAATTTGTTGATAGGACCAAATATTCTTATCACAACAACTGAAATTTCTCAAAACAATTCTCAATTTCAGTCGTCTACATAGAACCATTGTCCAGAAATCTCATACTAAACACATCCTGTCCTGTCCAGTACTGTTTACAACACAAAGCAACACACCTCCAAAACTTAGCCTTTTAAAGCATGCTTAATATGTAAGATAACTACAGATATTGTCATAGAAAACTCACAATCTTACAATTACAGCAGTTGTAGGAGATTATTGAACAACACATGAAATGTAAATAAAGTTCCTTAAAAGCTGCAAAGCTGTAAAATGCATGAGCTGGGAGTAGCTTTCCAGAAGGACTTTGCTAACAGTGTAGTGTTGTGGGTGGAGCTTTTATATGCTACTGCCTGAGCACATGTTTACATCTCAGTGTAACTACAATCAGCCAATCAGCAAAGAAATATCAGCTTTCTGAAATGTGGGTATTTTGTTTTGCACTGGAGACTATAAGTCTAATGTAAAAATGGAAGCCAGTGTCATTGCACTCAGCCATATCAGAATTATGACCATCCCTGCTTAGTATAAAACTCAGCCTGGGACAGAGCACACCAGTCAGTTGTAGCAGAGTGCAAAACGATCATCATGGGCAAAGGACGTGACCTGACTGATGATCTAAAGGGCATGATAATAGGGTACTGGGTGAATGGTGGTAGCATCTCAAAAACCTCTAACTTTGCCATTCATGCCAGAAGGGAAACGACGTTTGTGGTACAGTGCAATCGATGCCCCACAGTGAACCAGTTAACCTCTATAATGAAGGCAAGAGCAATGAGAAAAGTCACAGGGATCATCTCAATAGAAACAAGGGCAGTTACACCCAGTACTAGGTAGCTGTGAAGTGCCAACTCAAAGTTAAACATTCTTTCAGCACATCTTTGAGACCTCTGGTTCAACAGATAAGGATGAAAGAATGATTAAATAGAATTATATTGTGATATTATGGTGCCAAAAAAATATATAGTGAAAAACCTCATTGTTGTTCATAATTTAATTAAAAAAGCAAAATGCTCTTATTTTATATTCATTAACATAAAGGGCTCCGGGCCCCGAGTGGCTCAGCAGGCCAAGACACTAATACTATGACCAGAGGATCGTGAGTTCGAATCCCGGTCACGCTGTTTGCCATCAACAGCCGGGGCCCAAGAGAGCAAAACTTGGCCATGCTCTCTCTGGGTGGGTAGATGGCACTCTTTCTCTTTATCACTTTCACATTACAATGTCTGCTGGCTCAGGCATCTACTGATTGGTCCATTCAGAGCTGGGAATCCTGTGCTTTCCTCCAAGCACGTTGGCTCCCCAGTGACTGTGTATCGGTGGCTCCCTCCTAAAGTCAGGGACATTGTCAAAGTGACGGAGAGAGATCTAAGGGAGGGGATGGGCTAATTAGCTACTACTACATTGGGAAAGGGATAAAAATTGGCAAAAAATTAAATTAAATTAAAAACATAAAGTGCTCCAAGCCTTTTCTCTTTACTGTTGATCAGTGTGACAGGGCTCATTAAAAATCTGAAATCCAGAATCTCAAATGATTACAATATTTCAAGTTTGAGTAAACTATTTTATGTTATATAATAAGTACACCATACAGAAGGCAGGGCAGTCTCACACGAAAACGTCGCAGGAGTGACTTTCTCAAGTACCGCACCCGAACGTCTACCCAGTGACGTTTTCTGCTCGTTCGGAAACCCCTGGATTTTGCATCATCCCCCGAGTGCAGTCGAACGTCCGCCATATTGCTACCTAACTAGTTGGCGCTTGGTGGTGCATCGACAGTTATCACACCAACATTTGCCAATTCCATCTGCTCCCGTATAAATGCCCGCGCCTTGGTTACGTTTCGGCGCTATAAAACCCTTTAACCCACTTATGTGAAGAGTCTTAACTTGTTTAGCTCATCTAGGCTAGCGTTAGCTAGTTAGCTTATTGCTAAACTAGCACTAGCTAGTTAGCTTATCGCCCATGTCTGCGCAGGCATCTGAGGTGATCCCCGTTTATCCCTTCATCTTAAGTAACACCCTGTTAATGAAAAATCCATCCATCCATCCATCCATCCATTATCACTCCCACTTAATCCTTATCAGGGTTAATTAAAAAATATAAATCAGAAAACACAAACAGTAAAGCAATATCGCAGATGTTCGGCTGCACGCAAAATCCAGGGGTTTCCGAACGAGCAGAAAACGTCACCGGGTAGACGTTCGGTTGCGGTACTTGAGAAAGTCACCCCTGCAACATTTTCGTGTGAGACTGTGTTTCTTCACATGCTCTGCTCTGGACACAGTCAAGTTTTTAAAAAATTATAACATCTGTAATTTTAAACCAATAGTTTAAAACTAATTATGGTTGCCATTTATCATTATAAAATTATTATCATCAAAATTCATTAGAGGTTATATTACCAAATAATTTGCATCCACCTGGAAATGATCTTAGATGTGTTTCCATTACAACCAGTGTTTAACCACAGTTGCTCTAAAGAAGCGTCAATTATAACAACATTAAAAACATTTAACAACAGATGCCCATTCTTCCCTGTGATCTCTGAAGGGAAGTGAGTATGCAAGGTGAGAAGGAGTTTGTTTTTCTTTGCACTAAAATGGGGTCTCAGGGTTGCATATCTCAGGTGTATGTTTGTGTGACTCACCGTTGACTGTGAGGTGGACCCAGCTGCCATTGTGGAAGGTGTCATACTGCTGTTCCAGCATAAGAACCCGGCACTCGTACCAGCCCTGGTCCTCTGAGCGCACCTGCTCAATCTGCAGGGATGCCTTGCCATGCAGGCTGGTCCTACCTGCAGAAAAAAAAAACAAGCAGACTGTAAATCATCTATCGTCATCACAAAGACTATATAACATTGATAGAACATTAGTGCTATGATTATATTGCCACGCATTGTGATTTGCCTTGTGTATTATAAACATTTATATTGTGATGACAATTAAGTAGAGTTTCGAAATAACTACATTTTGGGAGAAGAACCACACTGAAACATCTAAAACACAACATCACAAGAGCCTGATACACGCAACTAGCTCCGTTCATCCAATCACAAACATATATACAGTACCAGTCAAAGGTTTGGACACACATTCTCATTCAACGTTTTTATTTTTTTACATAGTAAATGGATACTGATGTCATCCAGACTATGAAGGAACACGTAATGAATCATGTAGTAAACTTAAAAGTGTTAAACAAACCAAAACATGTTTTAGATTTTACTTCAATGTAGACACACAACTGATGTCTCAAACACATTAAGAGGCAAGAAATCCAAGTCATGAACTCTTGACAAGGCACAACTGATAACTGAAAGCCATTCCAGGTGACTACCTCATAAAGCTGACTGAAAATATATGCTACCTTCATGCATCCAAGAAGCTGCTCAGAACTTCATCCCATTCATAACTCAGAATCCCTCCCATGTGCACTTTATCAGGCATGATTTGCACTCGTAAATTAACAATATAATGTGCAGCCCTATTCATGACTGTCTTAAGAGACTACTTCATAGCACCATTAACTATATTTTATTATTAGTCATAGTAGTAGCAGTAGTAGTACATGTAGTAGGTATGCAGGTAGTAGTAGTAGGTTTAATAGGTGTAGTAGTAGTAGGTGTAGTAGTAGTAGGTGTAGTAGGTGTACAGTAGAAGTAGTACTACTAGTAGTAGTAGGTGAAGTAGTAGTAATAGTAGGTGTAGTATGTGTAGCAGTGGCAGTAGTATTAGGTGTAGTATGTGTAGCAATAGTAGATGTTATAGATGTAGTAGTTGTAGCAGTACTATGTGTAGTAGGTGTATTAGTAGCAATAGTAGAAGGTGTAGTAGGTGTAGTAGTAGTAGTAGTAGTAGTAGTAGTAGTAGTAGTAGGTGTAGTAGTAGTAGTAATAGTAGGTGTAGTATGTGTGGCAGTAGTAGAAGGTGTAGTAGGTGTAGTAGTAGTAGTAGTAGTAGGTGTAGTAGGTGAAGTAGTAGTAATAGTAGGTGTAGTATGTGTAGCAGTGGCAGTAGTATTAGATGTAGTATGTGTAGCAGTAGTAGATGTAATAGATGTAGTAGGTGTAGCAGTACTATGTGTAGTAGGTGTATTAGTAGCAATAGTAGAAGGTGTAGTAGGTGTAGTAGTAGTAGTAATAGTAGTAGTAGGTGTAGTAGTAGTAATAGTAGGTGTAGTATGTGTGGCAGTAGTAGAAGGTGTAGTATGTGTAGTAGTAGTAGTAGTAGTAGTAGTAGGTGTAGTAGTAATAGTAGGTGTAGTATGTGTGGCAGTAGTAGAAGGTGTAGTAGGTGTAGTAGTAGTAGAAGTGGTAGGAGTAGCGGTGGCAGTAGTAGTAGGTGTAGTATGTGAAGCAGTAGTATGTGTAGAAATAGTAGTAGTAGTAGTAGTAGTAGGTGTAGTAGTAGTAGTCATAGTAGTAGGTGTAGTAGTAGTAGTAGTAGGTGTACTAGGTGTAGCAGTAGTAGTAGTAATAGTAGGTGTACTAGGTGTAGCAGTAGTAGTAGTAATAGTAGGTGTAGTAGGTGTAGCAGTAGTATGTGTAGCAGTAGTAGTAGTAGTAGTAGTAGTAGTAGTAGTAGTTGTAGTAGTAGTAGTAGTAGCAGTAGTAGGTGTACTAGGTGTAGCAGTAGTAGTAGTAATAGTAGGTGTAGCAGTAGTATGTGTAGCAGTAGTAGTAGTAGTAGTAGCAGTAGGTGTACTAGGTGTAGCAGTAGTAGTAGTAATAGTAGGTGTACTGGGTGTAGTAGTAGTAGTAGTAGTAGGTGTAGTAGTAGTAATAGTAGTAGGTGTACTAGGTGTAGCAGTAGTAGTAGTAATAGTAGTAGGTGCAGTAGGTGTAGCAGTGGCATTAGTAGTAGGTGTACTAGGTGTAGCAGTAGTAGTAGTAATAGTAGGTGTACTAGGTGTAGCAGTAGTAGTAGTAATAGTAGGCGTAGTAGTAGTAGTAGTAGTAGTAGTCGGTGTACTAGATGTAGCAGTAGTAGTAGTAATAGTAGGTGTACTAGGTGTAGCAGTAGTAGTAGTAATAGTAGGTGTAGTAGATGTAGCAGTAGTATGTGTAGCAGTAGTAGTAGTAGTAGTAGTAGTAGTAGTAGGTGTACTAGGTGTAGCAGTAGTAGTAGTAATAGTAGGTGTACTAGGTGTAGCAGTAGTAGTAGTAATAGTAGGTGTACTGGGTGTAGTAGTAGTAGTAGTAGGTGTAGTAGTAGTAATAGTAGTAGGTGTACTAGGTGTAGCAGTAGTAGTAGTAATAGTAGTAGGTGCAGTAGGTGTAGCAGTGGCATTAGTAGTAGGTGTACTAGGTGTAGCGGTAGTAGTAGTAATAGTAGGTGTAGTAGAAGTAGTAGTAGTAGATGTAGTAGGTGTAGTAGTAGTAACATTAATAGTAATTGCATTAGAATAACTGACAATTACACAAAATGTGCTATAAATGCTGCAGATTTAGTATTTCTAAAGCATGAATTACTCAAATACTGACGTTTAAGACAGAGACACATCATTTATAGACATTTTTGAATAATAACTTCACGGAACACAAATATGTACCCTGGAAAAATCTGTTTTGATGTCTTACTGAATAAGTGCATGACACTAACAATATCATAACCAGCACACATATTATGAATTCATAATCAGTCAAATGCATTTAGCCTTAATTGGCATTCAAAACAGCTAACAGTGCAGTAACACTGCAAAGCAATCGAATCCATTTGGATTTCTGCATTTTCCAGCCTCACTGACATCCTTCTTGCAATGCACACAAAGTGACTAGAGGCAGCACCGCAAGCTAGCATGAGGATCAATGTATAACATTACTTGAAAAGCAATCTTCCCTTCATTTCATCCCTCCCACACCATCAAATGAGAGAGAAGTGTACTGTAGTTGAAATAGAAAAAGAATTAGATGTCACATGTTGCTGGAAGAATGGTACACTTTCTTTAGATAAGAGGCTTAGCAGCACTCTCAGAAAAGCAAAGGAGCTCCACACGAGTAAGCAGAATCTTGAAAATCAAGCTTTGTGCCCTTCCATAGGCGTACGCAAACCAATGCATTGGTAAGATGCGCATCAGCAACCAAGCAAGATGCAATCTCTCATCTGCCTCCCGGAAGACTTTGGCTAGGATTAAACGTTTGCAAAAAAAACGTCAGGGGCTGCTTTTGCTTGGCCTTCATAGACTCTTGTATCGACGTTGCAGCTAGCCTCCATGCCTCACGATGCTGCTGTACCGAGCAATAGATATCATAGGCCTGGGATCAGAAGCAGCACCTGAGAGAGGAAACTGCAGGTTTCCACAGCAGAAAATCAATACGCCATGGGGAAACAGAGGCTGCAGCCTTGCATTACAGGCAAAGAAAAAAAATCACAGCTTAGAAAAAATATCTATTTTTGCATGAGGTGATAAAGTGCTGATGAGGCCAGGAATCGACACTAAGGTTATAGAGCATCTCCACACTCTCCTGGCAAATTTCTTCTAGATTATCTCAAGGCTCTTTCCCCATCATCACCATCTATGGACTATAGATTAGTCACACTAACTGTTGACTTTGGTCCAGTTCTCCAATCTAATAAAACTGTTTCAATGAATCAAATGTTCAATCATACAATTCAGTCTTATTTCAGTGATATGCAGTGATAAAAACTAAGCAACAATATGAGTCAGTGGAGAAGAAATCACATGAAGAACACTGTATTACTGTGCCCTGCTGTGCCACCCGGCAAAATCTAAAATATCCACTTAAAGATCAGGGCTGTTGAGCTGGATTCTGAGACATTTGCATATTGTCACATGTATGAGTGAAGCTGGAACAGATGAATGATTATATACAAAAGCTCTCAAAAACTACAGGTACTGTTGCGTAATTATTACCCCAAAATGACTAAAATAAAGTTTCCCCACATTCTCTATTGGGGAGAGGTCAGGACTACAGAAAGGCCAGTCCAAAATCTGTACACTCTTTATCGGCAAACATGCCTATGCGCTTGTGTGCAGCATGTGGTTTAGCACTGTCTTGTTGATAAATACTATGTCCCTGGAAAATATGGTATATTGAAAGCAGCATATGTTGCTCTAAAATCTGTGCAATTTTCAGAAGTTCAAATGAGCTTTGCCAAGGACACTGACACAATCCCATACGCTGACGCTGGCTTTTGTACTTGTTGCTAACAGCTGTCTGGATGGTCATTTATGTCTTAGGTTCAGAGCACACAGCATCCATTTCTTCCAAAAAGATCTGGAATACTAACTCATCTGAGCCCAATACACATTACTACTGTGTGACGGTCCATTCCAGATCCCCGTGAGCCCAGAGAAGTTGACATTGCTTCATGTACGATAACATAAGGTTTCTTATATGTGGCATTTGTGAGTGTAATTCTGCATTGTTGTGTTTGACAAATATTTGCCAAAGTATGTGTTCATATCAGATATTGATGAATGATGGCTCTTGATGCAGTGCTCTCAGACGGACTGGAAATCACAAGTGTTCAGCTTAGGCTTGCACTCCTGTCCATTACACACTGAAATTCCTCCAGATTCCTTGAGTTGTTTGATGATATTATGCACTAGGAGAAATATGAAAATCCCAGTCTTTCCTTGACGAGCATTGCTTTAAAACATTTCAGTAATTTTCTCATTGGCACACTGGAGACCCTCTGGCTATCATAGCTCCTTCAAAACCTTTTGTGGATACTGCTTTCATGATTCATTACAACCACATGTTGACATTGTCTGTTTAAAACCATATCAATATTTTTAAATCTAATTTCTAGCCCTAAATTGCCCCTGTCCCTGCATTTTTGGAATGTGCTGTGGGCATGAAATTCAAGAATGTATTTTTTCTTTGCATCTTCCATACTGTCTTTTTATGATTTGGGATTGGACCTACACTGTCATTGTAATCAAACCTGAAGTTTTTCAGGCAGTATTCTTTAAGCACACTGTGGCATAACTTATAATACTATCAATAAAACACCATCATCCCCAGTCATACAGACCGACACCACAACATTTAAAGCTTACAAAGAGATCTGGGTGGATGGGCTGAAAACGCAAGGTGTAGCATACAACAGTGATGGTTTGAAAGAAGAAGTGTACTGATAGCATAGTGGAAGGTATGATTTTCCACCCAGGCAGTATACTGTACCAAAAATAGCCATACACTCCTACAGTTACATTCAACTGCTGCTATAAGGTGCCTGTTGGATATGGAAGATCATTTGAAATGGAAGTCTCAGCTAATTTACTTGAGGAAGCACAGCACAACTAACATTACAAAATAAGTTACAATTTTCCACCAGAGAGGGCTCTAAATCTCCAAACTTACAAAACACCACTTTATTATATCACAGTGTACTATTTAATGATTTGTTACATTCTGAAATACTACTGCTGAAATATCAGTGAAACTTTCATCATTTGTTTAGGTGTATTTCTGCACTGCTGCACGCAGGCTGTGTGCAGGGCACGGGCCAAGCTTTTTAGCTGCTTAATGAACATAATCCTGCAGCATGCCGCACACGAGCACTGATGGGGGACGGATTTGTGATTTACTATTCTGCACTAGGGACTGGACACACAACATATGGGGAGCGAAAGTGATCTCTTCCTATCTCGTGGTCATTCAAACAGGAAACAACTGTTAACTTGCATGTAAAAAGCCACAATTATTACTGCATAATTCATTCCAATGGAATGACTGGCACAGGAAGCACTTTCATGTTTATGAAAATTTGCAGAAACCTAGAATGACAAAGAGGCTATATTAAATATTAGGTGAAGGCTCAGGAGTCATGAGTGAACATACTGATGGTAAAGGAGGTACATAGAGCTGTTTAACTGCACAAAGTGGCCTCTTATTCTTCCATTTGTATAGTGGATGTGGGTTATTCTTGGCAACAATGTAAGCTAGACACTACATGCATATTACCTTTAATTCACGCAGATCACTTGAGATGTAAGATTGAGATTGATTAGATTGTTTGCAAACACAAGTAAACAGACTATTGTGAGCTGTTTCTGCAATTGTGTTCACAAGATAAATAACATGCTTATTGGGCTAACTGTGGCATCTTACAGAGTCACTGACAGTGCACTAATGCAACCATTATAGACCTTTTACTGCACTAGAGCTACAAGGCTAAGGTAGCTAACAAGTACGTTTCTACACACCAGTTAGCATTGTGTAAGTGATCACACATTTGCCTCTAGTCATGTTAAGTTATTTCATGTAGACTTGCTAATGTGATTTGTATAATGCACGATTAGGCCAAGTAAAAAAAAACAATTGGTGCTCATCCCTGCCCGACCCTCTAAAAAGCACCCGACCATTTTTAAATTTTTTTATTTTTAATGCAAAAAAGCGCGCCAAATGAGCGTCCGATGGACGGGACAAAGCCCAGCATTTATCCAATGACTCGTCTCGTTTCGCTGCACTCTTTGTTTCCCTATTGAACTCTGGGTCCACCCTGTTTAAGGCACTGTGAAACTGCGGGAATGAGTGAGAGGAAAGCCGCGTCATTACCAGTGATAAGAAGCTGATTCTGAATAAAAGTTGAGCGCGTTGTAGCGCATATTTAGTCAATGACGTGTACACACAACAGTATATTATTCATCACTTATTTTTTTTACATTTTAGGGGAAGCTGAGCTTCCCTTGCAGTCTTAGAGCAATCGCCTCTGCACCAGATGCATTTTACCAGGAATACAGCGACGGGAAGCATGATGGTGACCCCATTTCACGTTTTCAACATCATTGTAATATTCGCTACATACTTTTCTACCATCAATCTAAAAAAAAAAAAAAAACACCTCCCCCCGACCCAACATTTTTGGTGAAAAAGGATGATCACCAATTTTTTTTTTTACTTGGTCTTATCTATTTAATTTGTGTTGATGGTATGTATTACATATTATACCACACTTTACTTCAGACCCTGCAATCTGATTGGCTGAGAGACATTCTAAGACATTCTAAGGCTGATATTGCACAATGACAACATTCTGACTGAAGCTCTTTAAGTATTACTCCGCCATATACACATAACCTAGCAATGATCCCTCCCATTTGTCGGAAACGGCGCTTGACTGCACTAAAAATGTTTAATGAAAGACTCACAGTTTACACCAGCAAACAACATCTTTAGCATCAGTATATCTGTGTTTACTGTCTGTATAATCAACAGTTATTGGGAAACATGTTTCTCAACTATTATGACTAATACACACAGTCTGATGATGATGTTTTTAGCTGATTGAGGAAGTATTTCATCAAGAATGTTGATAATTAAATTTTTCTGTACTATTTATCACACCAGTGCCAATATCTCTCATTTTATCACTCAGTCTCATGTATTCTCTGATAGCTTCATTATCATTGGTATTTTCAGTCTCTTGTTATGAGCATGATCTTCATCAAATCAATTTCCACGCAATCTGCTGTTGTTGTTATGGCAATCCAGCACTTAACATGAGTTTGAAGGCTTGAGTACAGAAACCTAAACCTTGTGATCTTGTAGTGTGGAGGTGCAGAGAAGAAATTATACAGAAATGTATTTGTAAGTCAGCTGCAGAGCTGGTTATTGAAGCTGCTCGGAACTTGCTTGAGGGGCCCAAGCACAATCGCAGGCAACAGCCACATGTAGGAAAGAGCAGAATGAGCTGCAGTACAGCCATATTTGGGGGGGGGGGTAAAATTGAATGTGAGACTTCATATCTAATTTAAAATGTGATGAAGCTGCAACCAAACTGTGCGATGATCAGTTCATTTACTCCCCTACACTCTTCTACTAAAAATCAATTATTTATTTTATGTGAAGTGCGGATTTATGGGAATTGCAGCATAAAGATGTGGATCAGAGGGTTAATTCGGACTGCAGGCTTCCCATCATGGGGAGAGGGCGAATGTCTGAATAAAATTGCATGCCCTCCCTGCTGGAGCCATCATGGTGTCTAAGTGTCCATTAAGTGTGTTAGAATGTGGCATGTTTGCATGCTTTTCCCAGCACATATCCTCATCTTCATAACAAACACTTTTCAGCCCTCCACACTCTAAAGTCTAAGGCAGACTAAGCAAAAACTGCATCGGAGAACAGCTCAGGCAGTGGGACAGCAGCCCGACAGTTTCTCTGAGTCTGACACCATGCTTTGCACGTCGTGACGGCTGGTGACGTTAGCGTGGGTGAGTCTCTCACAGCATCATGTAGAGAACTGTGTGCACGAGTACAGAAGTGTGAATCTGCACCAGATCCTACAGCAGCCGTGCGATAATTAAGGTGGTGTAATGCATTTTTAACAGGAGCAAGTGGCAGGTTAGCAGGGGGCCTTGCTAAAGCCTCACTGCTAAAGCTTGACTCCAAAAGCTTTGTTAACGCCTGCCAGTTACCCCCTCTAGCCCCTGTTCCTGTCTCAGGATGGAGGGCTTCCACTCACATGGCTCATGTTTACTGGGGAAAAAAACAGACTTTGTAATTTTGCAGGTGTTACCTGCTACAGATCCTATAGGTTCTTTCTTATTATGCATCATGTCAGATTCTATAAAGCCAAATGATGAATATCCTTTTAGCTGCACTAAACTGTACTATCCTGAATTGATTTGTTGTTGTACTTCACTTGCATTTTCAAACAAGCATTGGCCTTGTGGATCTGGTGCCAAAAACACAAAAACACAGACTCCAGCTTCCCAGATTAAAACTGGTAATACAAATAGGCAGAAAGAATAAAGAATGGAGAGAACTAGCTTGGTAAAACCATGTTGATAGGTTGTAATTGCAAACAGGTGGACAAAAACTAAACTGAAAGACTTGTCGTAGACTGTAACATAGGAAGTGGTGATAGTGACGGTAGAGTGACGAGATGGGAATACATCTACACAAAGTAATCAGGGCTGGGACAGGTGCATATGGGCATGAACAAGGAAGCACAAGACACAGGTGAATACAATGATGAGAGGCGTGACTTGGGCGGGGCACATGTGGAGGTAAACACAAGCACATGGCATGAGACGTAAACACAGAACGTAAACAAAAGCACAATGACACTGTAAAACATGAAGACCAGAAACCTGAGAGTCACAAACATTTAATAAATGCTCCTTATACCACTTTCCCTTCACTTCATCCTCAAGTCCCTAAGTGGTGTTATTACACAAAACAAATAAGGTACATACACTACTCACAAAAAGTTAAATTTTACATAAAATGGGATATTTGGCTTTCGGGTGAAATTTCAAAACCTAAAATGCGCTCCAACCTTTACAGGTGACCTTAATGTGACCTTCTCTAAACTTTTGAATGCACATGTCCAGCTGTTCTGTGTCTTTTTGCACAACTTGTTGTTCTCTAACACACATAAGATCATGGACAAAGCTGTGATGTCTAAACTCACC
This sequence comes from Crenuchus spilurus, assembly GCA_036984385.1. Lineage (NCBI taxonomy): Eukaryota > Metazoa > Chordata > Actinopteri > Characiformes > Crenuchidae > Crenuchus > Crenuchus spilurus. The sequence continues at coordinate 30,044 of BRDA01002267.1, forward strand.
GGCATATTCTGGGTCCACATGAGGTGGATAGAAGCGGAAGTTGATGAAAAAGGGAATAGGCACTCCAAACTTGAACCACTCCACCACGTAGGGGGTCTGTTGGCCGTTGAGGGGGTGGCTCACGTCACATCCCAGAACTACGCTCTCTCCTGCACGGGCCGTCACAAACTGGGGCTCTTCTCTCACTCCGTGGGCACCTAGAGAGGACAAGACATGCGTCAAAGCACATGGTGACTTACTTTTCAGAACATTTTGAAACATCAGTGGATCACAAATGATGATCAATCGCCCAGAAAATGCTTTGATTGCCGTTTTAGAAGTGAATGTTTGGCACTTTTCAATTAAAATGTACTTTAAACCTAAACATATTTGTGAAGACTATCAAGACTATCAAAAAGTAACACTGACTCTGTTACATGTTCACGCGACAAAGTTCCACAACTTTAGTGAGACGACAAGGAGCTCGTCCGGCCAGCTCATTGATCACTGCTAATTCACGCTTGGATGGATTTTACAATAAGGGAGCCTGAGTTTTAGCCAATCAATGCACAGGCCCATCAAATGCCTATGAATGACCTATTGGAACGCAGAAGGTCCTTGTACCTGCCTCAGCAGAAAATATACTCAAGAATGGATTTTCCCCCCTTGGCTCCACTATTCGCATTGAGCACTTTCCCCTCTATCAGAGTTAGCATGGCTTCAGCGCCTCAATGAAGGGGAAAATCACCTCCAGAATCAAAAAAGCTGCTGACGGTGCATTCTCCTGAGACACTGTGTGGAAAGCTAAGTGGCTCAGTAACAGTAAAAACTTCTCAACAGGACTACAAAAGGAAAATTACAGCACAGTCTTTAGGAACTACATAATTCTTCACCTGAACTTCTAAACCAAAACCTAAGTCAACTCATCCCAATAATTTTTTTATTGCAATTAAAGTGTTTTTCTTTACATTAAAACATCCTCTTTTTGGACAGACTCCTCGCCAAGTGTTCCTATGCATCAGTTAGTGATTGTGTTTACCAGTTTAATCTGCTTTATCCGGCGGAAGAGTTAATCCACTTTATTTGATTTAGCCAGCAGAGCTTTTGGACTGAAACAGAGCAGATTTAATCAAATTATGCTTTTTTTTTTTAATATGGGGCCCCGGATTGTCCAGCCATGGAGCCAGGCCCTGAAATCCGCTCTATTGTGACAGCAAAAGGGTGTAAATGTGGGCCACACAAAAGGATTGCTTTAGATTTAGTAAAAGGCCATTGGGGCATGTGCATTCTTTCATAACCTCATCAGATCTTGCACATGACCAGCACAGCAAAGGCTTACACCATCTCACCCTGAAAGCCTTCCAGCAACACACACACACACACACACACACAATATGGGTCAAGGAGCTGCAGGTTCAGGCTTGTTAGTGTGGATATTGTACACCTTGATTGGAGCCTTATTAGTAAATGTTAGCAGAGACATCTATTATACACAGATTTCCTTAAGACAAAATACAGCGTGTGTTTGAGCTGCGAGAGCAACTGTGCATGAAAAAGCACAAAGAGGCTATAATTTATTGTGGGCTCAACAGGGGCTGAGAATTTATAGCAGCCGTACAACCAGGGTAGGACATAAATTTTTGAACTCAGTGATGGTAAATCAGGCTTTCTTGTACACAAAGAGCGGCTGCTTTGCAGAATATAGTTTATTAAGTTACTCAAAATATTATTTAATGATTTATAATTATTTTTATACAGTATATACAATTTTTGACCAAATTTTCACTCAAAAATGTAGTGGTAGCCAATCAACCCATCCATTGCCTCTGACTCTAGGAGGGTGAAGACTAGCACAGCCTCCTCCGATGCTTGTGAAGTCAGGCTCTGACTCTTTTTCAACTGCTGGCTATACTCCATGGCTGGCCAGCCAACGTGGAGGAAAGCGCAGGATCCCCAGTTCTGATGGATCAGCTGACAGATACCTGAGGCAGTGGACATTACTTCAGTAGTGATGGACAGTGCACCATCTACCCATCCAGAGACAGTGTGGCCAATTTTGCTCTCTCAAGCCCTGGCTGTCAATAGCAAGCAGCATGACTGGGATTCTAACTCGCAATCCTCTGATCACAGTGTCAGAGCCTTAGTCCGCTGATCCACTCTGAGCTGATTTATTGTTAATAGCAAGGGATGCTTAGCTAACATTAGTCAGTCTGTTTTTAGCTCAAGCAATGGCATAGATTTAGTTTCAGCATTGGTAAGGGCACAACTACTTTGCAACCCATTCCTCATCCTCAAAAAAAAAAAGAAAAATTAAGGATGTATACTTGAGGATGTAAAAATATTAGATTAAAAACCATAACAGAGGGCTGTTTAATGCTGACCATTATAGCTTTTTAACATATAAGTATTTTTACATTTAAATAATAACTATACACAGTCCCAGATACAGGAATTATATATACACCAATTATTTAATTGGTATTAAATGTTGGCATGACATGGAAAGTGAGCAGGTCACCTGAAGGGCTACATTTTGGCCATTTGGAGGCTAAACGTTAGCTCACTGAACAGCTCCGCCTCCTCCATGTCTGGCAGTAAGTACTATTTTTACACATCATGAGTTTACTCAATCATTGGTAGAGAACATTTTTCCCACCCTAAATATTGGTACCAGAGCATATAATGAAGCACTCATTGCCAGGTTAAGCTAATACTGAATCTGAGTTGATTATCCTTCATTTGTGTGCCTGGTCATATTTACTGCATCACCTCATTTAAAAGGCATTTTTGTTTTCCAGTCATTTCCTACCAAAAATGCAATGATTTTGTATCCAAAATATCTTCTGATTTGCAATTACATCACCTTACACACTCATAATTCCCCTCTCACACCCAGCATTCCTACCAACCCTCCAGCGAAAACCTTGAAGGAGCGCAATAGTGATATTCATTCATACCGGATTATTACATTCACTGCACATGACCTAAGGGCACTGATCTCCTTCTGCTTGTCTTTAAAAGGGTTAAATGCTGATTTTTGCCCTTTGCCCCTGTTTATTTCTGAGGTAGAAGAGTAGAAAGCTCTGCGTGGCTCTGAATGAGAGTAATGATGGCTGAGTAGGTCAGCAGAGCTTCGGTATTCCAGCGCCTGCGGCCACACTCGTGGGAGCGCTCACCTTTTAATCCACTTTAGTCTGCTCACGCTCCCACAGGCACAACAAAGTCACATGAACCCTTCAGTACACATCTATACACCCATCACTCACACTGCACATTTGCACTGCAAAAAATGTGTCAGCGATGACCAGGGCTTGAATGCTTTATTTGTACCCACGAGACACTCAAATCCACAAAATATGTGCTCAGCCTCAATTCAAGCATCTCTGCATTGAGTACATTTAAACATTTGTTCCGAAAAGCTTCATGTGTACACACTGTACAGACACACAGTTTGTAAGTAACTGGACAGAGACCGTCAGCGGACCGCAGACAACTGTTTAACATGCTTCATCGTGCAGCTTGCTAACATGGACCCTCTGCTCAGTCCTGGTAGTGAAGATCTACCACCCTGGAGAGTTCAGATACAAAATATTCCTGACCAAGTGTGTTAGATTAAGTTTGGAGCTAAACACTGTAGGGTGGTGGATCTCCAAGACCAGGATTTAGCACCCCTGCACTGACTCTGGGTGGCATTCTGCCACCGTGCTAATTAACGACGTGGTGGTCTCTGGCAGCCAACAGTAAGCTTGGTGTGAACTCATCCAAAGATGCTTCTCTTCTCTTAAGATGCTTCTGAGGGCCTCGAGTGGCTCAGCAGGCTAAGATGCTGACACTATGACCAGAGAATCATGAGTTCGAATCTCGGTCATGCTGTTTGCCATCAACAGTTGGGCCCAAGAGAGCAAAAATTGGCAGTGCTCTCTCTGGGCGGGTAGATCTCTCCCTGTCACTTTCACATTGCAATGTACTCCGATGGCTCATTCTGAGATGGGAATTCTGCGCTTTCCTCTGAGCGCTTTGGCTCCCCAATGATGGTGTATCAGCGGTAGTTAGAAAAGCGGCGGTCACTGCATCACACACAACGGAGGAGGCTTGTGCATGTCTTCACCCTCCTAGAGTCAGGGACAATGCAAAAGTGATGGGGAGAGTCCTAATGGATGAGATGGGCTTATTGGCTACTACTACATTGGGAAGGGGATAAAAATTGGCAGCTGAAGTCATATGCTTTGGATCGTAAGAAGTTTCTTTTAAACTCTATCACTCTTTCTATAACATGTCTCAGAAATCCAGAGGTTTTCTTTATAAAAGCCACAGTTTTGACTAGTGATGCACCGATACCGATACCAGCATCGGGTATCTGTCCGATACCACGTGCGTGTACTTGTACTCGTATTCATAAAAGTGCTCCGATACTACAGGATCCGATACCAGCGTGATGGGAGCTTCATTTGCTTCTAACAGACAGTATTAGTTTGCGCCACAAAATAAATAAATTAATTAAATTAAATTAAATTAAAAAATAAAATAAAAAAAAGAAGATGACTACGTACGGTAGCCGAGCCTCCGTTTCATTTTAATTGTAAGTATTGATATTTATTAGTACTCTTATTGGTACTTGGTATCGGCAAGTACTTAAATGTAAGTACTTGTACTCGTACTCGGTTTTAAAAAATGTGGTATCGGTGCATCCCTAGTTTTGACCTTTTGTTCTTGAGGAGCGAATTGCACCTTGGGGTGAACAATCTAAGGCCATGCTGGTGGGCTTTACCTGATGGTGGTCACTGACATACCTATATCTTATGTAGAGTTCTTGATCTGATTTGCAGTTTCTACAGATTTACTTGGTACATTATAGGGCACATGTTGCCTTGGAGGTTCTCGCCTCTCAGCACTGAGGTCTTGGGTTCAAGCCTGAGTCAAGTTTCCATGTTCTCCTTGTCCCTGCGTGGGTTTCCTCCCACAGTCCAAAAACATGGAGTTACTCAATTGGGTACTCTAAAATTGTCCTGGTGTGAGTGTGTGTATGCCTGGCAGTGTGTATCAACAATGGATTGGCGCCCTGTCCTGGCTGTAGCTGTTAAAGGCTTGCTCAGCGCCCAGTGAAGGGGTAGAGAGGCTCTCCGTAACCCTGACCAGGTTTCAGCAGTTAAGAAGATGGATGGATGATACATTTACATTTGGGCGGCACGGTGGCTTAGTGGTTAGCACATTTGCCTCTCAGCGCTGAGGTCTTGGGTTTGAGTCTGCATCTGAGCGGAGTTTCCATGTTCTCCCTGTGTCCGCGTGGGTTTCCTCCGGGGACTCCGGTTTCCTCCCACAGTCCAAAAAACATGGATATCAGGTGGATTGGATACTCTAAAATTACCCTGGTGTGTGTATGAATGAATGTATGTATGTATGCCCAGATATGGTTGGCACTCTGTCCTGGGTGATCCCCCTAGTGCTCGATGCAGTCCTCCAGGTGGACGGTTGCTTCCGGTTGAGAGTACGCTGTGCACGACTGGCTGCCGTGTCTCACCGGAGTGTGTGTATATGAAGTGTGTTGATTGTAAAGCGTCCTTGGGTGTCTAGAAAGGCGCTATATAAGTGTAATGTGTATGTATGTATGTATTTAATTTTAAAATAAACTGCCATATATTTTCTATTCATTACACATAGTGACTTTTTTGTTTTATTGTTGATCAGTATGGCTTAAAGCTGATGACAATTAAAAATACAGAATCTCAAAATTATTAGAATATTTCATTTAGAGTTCAAACAGTATTGACATTAAAACAGAAAGGCTTAAAATATGTCACTACAACATGTAATGAATTTAAAATATATGACTTTTTAAAATTAAATTATGAAGACAAATGAATTTTTTCACAATATTAAAATTTTTGGATGCATTAGCATTTAGCTTTGCAACATTTCTACAGATAAGAGTATGTCATCAGATCACATACATACAGTTTTCACAAAGCTTGCCTTCTACAAGTTTGAGACATCCCTTTAAATACCTTTAATGAATCAGTTCCTCTCACATATTAGATATTAAATATTCAAAGAAATTCCAAAGTGGTTGTAATTGTAAGGTCCCGGAGACTAATCAGTGAAGAGGAAACAGAAGAATCTGATTTCTGACAAATATTTTCATTCATCCATTTTCGTATCCGCTTAATCCTGATCAGGGTCGCGGTTAGTCCCCTTCTCCCTCATTGTTTTCATTTATGCTCTCAATACTTAGTTGGAGCACCTTTACCACAATTTTTTTCACATTAATAAACATTTTTTGAGATGTTCTTGCATTTACAAAAATTATAGACCCCTGCTTTCGGTGGTCTTAATGGAGAGTTTGTCCACTTTCTGCAACAACAGCCTCAACTCTTTTATGCTATGGACAAATCATGATGAGAATTCAACTGCATTCAGCCATGACAACATTAGCGAGGTCAGGTACTGATTGATGCTAGATGATTAGTTCTGGATCACAAATGTCAGCTCATCCCAAAGGTATCTGATGGAGCTCCATCTCTGTAGAAAACACAGTTCTACTGCTCCACAGCTCGAAGAAGTGAGTGTGCTCAGTTGATTGGCTGTGTCAGTAATGGGTGCAATTTATAGGAGCTGAATTTGTTTATTAGAAGCATCTAGATATCTTTGGGGATATAGGCTATTTCACATATATCATATATGTGTGTATGTGATCGGCTCAAATCCGATCTTGACAGTTCACATTCACAAATGTAAGTGATCTGTATCTGTAATGTGAACCAATCTGTCCCTGAAACGGCTCGCATGTGCACACTGAAACATGTATACACATCACCTTCATCACCAGTGTTGCCAGATCTCGCGATAGAAACAAGCAACCAGCTCTATGAAAACAAGCCCAAAATAAGCCCAGCTGGCAACCCATCACATTTTGTAAAACCGAGGCCGCTTTTAAACAGTATATAGGTAAACATTTATGACATTATACACAAATAACAACAAAATTATGCTAAACACTTTTAATATAACTTAAACTTAAATTATTTAATAAATTATTTGAAAAACTTAAATTCTTTGAACAACTTAAAATCTTTTAAGCTCTGATCAAAAGAAAAGTGCATTTTGCATCTCCTATCTGAGGTTGGAGTGATTCTTTCAGTGCGCTCTCTTTTTCCCACTCTTTATTATATATATTTTTTTCATATTTTCCCCACTTACTCGAGCTCAGTCTTATGCTGCACCTCGTTACTCTTGGCTCTGCCTGGCTGCTTGCTGTGTGTTTGTTTGGGTGTGTGACTGGTCAACTTGGGCGGGAACGATAAACAGGAAACGGGGGCTTGGAAGGGACAAACTACCTAATACTCATCTTTTTGCTTTATTATGGGTAGCTGGGAGATAATCAAAGAGTTTCACTCAGAAAGAAAGTCAAGCCCAAATAAGCAACTTCACATTAAAAAACAAGTCCAAAAAACACAACCCGCCACTCACGAGATTTGCAAGCGACTTTAGACTAGGGTGACCATATTTTCATTTGGGAAAACCAGGACACCTTGGACCGGGGGGGCCTTGCAATAGCATATTTACAGTTGGTTTATTAAAAATGCTTTTTTATACCAGTGGGATCAGATTTCAGCGAACGTTTAGAGCACTCACCGCC
>BRDA01002267.1:41142-60222 GCA_036984385.1 Crenuchus spilurus
TCAGTGTATAAAGAGGAAATGTGTAATCTGTTATCATTATCTTAGGTGTTTAGATTAAATAGATCACAAACACATCTAACTGGAGCCATAAGACAGACATACAGGCTCAGTTTCATTTTAATTGTAAGTATTGATATTTATTAGTACTCATATTGGTACTTGGTATCGGCAAGTACTTAAATGTAAGTACTTATACTCGTACTCGGTTTTAAAAAATGTGGTATCGGTGCATCCCTAATAATAATAATGATGTGATGTCTGAAGGTGATGTTAAAATGTGATTATGATTTGGTACAAAAAGCCACAAATCTCATATGGATGAACTAAAAGAATAAGATGTTTAATGCCAGCGTGCTGGAACATGTGTATTATCAATTAATACTGCAGATAAAGTAGCAAAGATCTACCAAATGTACATTGTATCTGTGTTTCCATAGACGGATAAATTCATCCAGTACAACTTAGCTATATCCCAAGAATGGATCGTTAAAAATGTATTTGAAGATATCAGTAGCATATTCAATAATATAACCGTGTTTATCCAAAATTGAAGTTGCTCTATTAATAGTGATAACATGGCTTTGTATCCCACCTCAAATCAAACCCTGCCAAGGACTGACTTTGGGAATCCAAGGGCCTTAGCAGTAGAAGCCCAAGAAAACCTCAGGGGGTTAAAACAGGCTTGTATTATGATAATTACAAACTCAGTATTTGTGAAATTGTTGAACCATTTAACGAGTTCAATCCCTCTACCACACCTCCCATTCAAACCATGCGCTAATTACACAGACTCCGCGCGCAACCTGGCAATTACAGTGGCGAGGTAAACGGGTCCCCCCAGCGGACACGGGTGGAAATGCAAGGTTAAGTAAGTCCATTGGTCAACAGGCTACAACGTCCACAGTACTAAAAATAAACGAATAAATAAATAAATAAATAAATAAATAATAAATAGCCTCCATTGTAATGAAGACATCAGCAGGACGATGCCTGTAGTAGCTGGGCGACTGGCCGCACATCAGCATAAAAAGCCTCGCAGTGCTGGACATGCAGTGATTTAAACGATGACATCTGAGCAGAAGAGGCCACAGAGGAAGAGAACAGCAGCATGCACGCTGTAGTAAATAGGCGCGAGCAGACAATGGCATGTCCCCACTCAGCTGCTGTCTAACGTGATGCACGCCCCTTTTCAGCACTAACTGGATTTCATATGTGGCTCCTCACTGGACAGTCCTCCATCACGACAGCCTGCTCCACATATGCATTGACACGTTCGGGGTAATCGATCAGTGGTACCTAAAATCCTCTTAAAGCCCCATTTGTCCTCAGTGGAGAGGTGGAGAGGTGGGCTACATTGCAACACGCCTTGTGTCTGGCCAGCGCTCACGGCCTCATATACTGCGCGGAAAACAGCGAATACACTGAAGTTGTTCAGTAAACGAACGTCTTAAATGAACGAATACAGCAGCACGCGCTGCCTTTTAAACGAGCAGGCCAACAGAAGCCGCGTGCGGCAGTGCCACGGTCAGAAAGAAGAAGAAAACACCGCACTTCGACTCACCTTGAGCTGTCGTTCCTCGGGTGCTGAATACACTTGCTATCAAAGTGGCCACATACCAAATCATAGTACTGTTACCGACCACAGAGAACGGCTCAACGTGCCCCTTTCAACGATGTGCTCATATTCGTCCTCCTCGGCATTCACGTCCTCTGCTCTATCCTCATCGCTCCCTTCATGCCTCCCCTGCCCGTCCGTCCTAATGGCATCCTCCCCCCCTGAACACACACACGCGCACACTGCGAGCACCTGCGAACACCAGCAGCTTTCGGCGGAAGACTGGCGATGTCCGACTCGCCAGCGAACCGTTCGTCTGAACCGATTCTTTTGAACAAATCCGGACGAATCGATTCTCACGTGAATTGTTTGTATGTATGTCCACGTCCAATCGCGGCTCAGTTCACCTGTTCGGACGCTAGCTTTAAAATCATAACATGACATGCTGAACGTCGTTTTGTTGGATCTTAGTGAATTATAGAGTCTGATGAGCAGACTCGGTTTGCTGAACCGAATCTCATTGTGCATGGAGAAGGGCAAATTTGACTTGACGTGAGATTCAATGAATCAGAGAGTCGACTCATTGAATGAAAAGACTCGGCTCGGTAAACGGAATCGAACTTCCCATCACGAGAAGCCAAATCCAGTGCGGGAATTCGGCGGTTGGCTCCGCCTCCGCTTCGCGCTCTGATTGGCTGCCTGGCAATTGTGGGGCGTGGCTTGGCTCCCCCTTTTGGTAGTAAAATGGCGTGGCAGCAGCTCGTGGTCAAGGTGAGTTGGAGCGTGCTGGTGGAGTATAACCGCAGTATCATGCGCATTGCCGGAGTCTCCAGACTGTGTTTTTGCCTTTCCGAGTTGTCTCTGCGTTGAATGGACCCAGCTTTACCTCAGACTGTAGTCTCGTTTACTTTATCAAGTCGCTTTTGGGCTTGTTCTGCCGTCATTCTCGCGTGAACGTGAGAGAGAGCTTGTATCGTGAGCAAACTTCTGCCACACGACGTGTTACAGTCAGCTCCATCCTTACACTAACGCAGAGTTAAGGGTGTGGCGGTAGCCTTGACTAGCACAGTCCACACATCCTGACAGCGATGGGTCTGTACATTCCCTTTCTGACAGTCTAGCTTTGGCACTGGTCATCTTTCCCCATCTTTCCTTATACATCTAACATAGTCCAGTCTTCTCTCTGTGACCTTCCCAGTGCCTTGTTCTTAAATACAACCAGTTGTGTCTCTTTGTGCATTGACAGAACCCTGAAGTCTCATTCTGTGACACCATTGTCCTTTGTGCTCTAATTCCTCAGGGACAAGGCAATTCACATGAGAACACAATTATCACAGATAATGAACACACTGAAATACATAATGGATAGTTGTAAAATGCTTTTGTTTTGACTGGCACTGTAGTCGGGAGGGAATTCACAGCTCTGTGTAATGTCATCTACACATCAGGTTAATCATTGCTAATTGGGGAAGATTAGACCACAATATCTTCTGTAGCACTGGTACAAGTAGGTGGTGTTTGGTTTGTGCACTAACAGTGTAATAATACTGGCTTTTGCAGATGATTCCTTGTCTCCGTCTTTGGGATGGACGGCAACACTGCAGTGGAATGAGACAACGTGGGAGAGTGTTTCACAGTCAATTGGTTCTAGTAAATCAAATAATTGCAGGCACGTGATGAGACTTCGTTTGCTGCATGCAACCAATCACAGCTGCATTGTGAAACTACACCAAACCCAGTCAGACTTAGGTATAGGCTGTATATATGTATATACATCCTCTAACACTATAAGCACGTCTTTATATAGAGCTATAAGCAGAGTGCTGGTTAGGCCACTAATAATCTCTTCCACAACAACCTCATCCATGTCACTTAGAAAGACTGTCTTCAAACAGAACGAGGACTGATGTCATAAGTGGAGCCAAATATTCATACAATGGGAGGGCTGATAAAATCCGACCTCACAGAGGCTTCATTGAGGCCGGAGCATAATTACATAGTTATCCAGTCCCTTGGGTTTGGAATGATTCCATCTCCATTTAGTCCAGGGGTAGCTTGGCATAGCAGCCCTGCTCTGGTGCTGGCGTTCTGTAAGGCAAATGTAGGCCAGTCAGTCAGCATGAACTGCTGGGTTAATTTGCTTCAGTTTATAGGTGTCGTAATATTCCCATTTCATAATCAACGCTTGTGAGATCTTGAGGATTTATTTGTCAAGTGTAACCTCAATTACTGAATTTCATTGCTATGTTTAAATGAACTCGGAGCAGTGGGCCTTATATTTTTAAGGGAAAATATAAGTTTAATGAGTCAATATGTTAACTGCCTCAGTAATCTAAACTGTCTTTAAAAAAATCCATATAATGGAAAAGATCATTTTCTTCCTTTTTAACAATTTAATGTACTAAATTAACCATGTTAGCATAACTCTTCCACTCTCCAGTTCATGCACTTGGTGTATGGAAGTTAAGTAGCTTTGTGAACTGGGACAAAATCACAATAGATGTGATTTACATACAGTAGTGTTCAGAAGTCTTAGGTAGTTAAGCTCATTACTTAAAACCATTTATTTTGGCTCCAAGCTTGTTTGTGAAACAAAATTTGGTTCCAGAAGTTCTCCTCGATGTTCTCAGTCATGACATGGAGTTAAAGAGATGTGGGCAAATGGTCATAAAGAATTTAATTATGCTGTTGTTTTCAGGAGACAGTAAATAAAATACAACAAAAATGTACATTGGTGACATTGTAATGTTATTCCAGCTTGATCATGAAAGTCCATTTTAAGAGTATGTTTACAATCATGTCCGCAGTTTTTCGCACCCTCACCGCAAGTAATACAGCAAAATAAAGGAAAAATACCAATTAAAAAAGGACAGCAGAGCTAATACAGATGCCCTGAGGCAGTTGTAATTCCCTCTTGGTGCATCTCTGGGCCATAAAGTGAAACAACTTGATGGGTGGACTCCATTCATCGCACTGCCGCATGGAGGACAGGGTGCAAGGTCATTCCCCTCTATAGGCGCTTTTCCTCTGTAAAGCAGCACTCAAGTTCAAAAGTGCTGACACATCAACCCCTGACCAGAGACTACAGCAACTATCCTGACCCTCTAGAAGCAATTGCTGCTAAACACAAGCCTGCTTTTCCTTGTACGTACAGTAAGTGTGATGTAAAACATTACCCCAAGCAGCAGGAGTAACACAAGGCATAGTTTATGGAGTTTTGGGGGAAGTTGTAGTTCGCTGTTCTGAGGTTCAGACTAGCTAGCTTAATTCAATTAAGCTAGTTTAATTAGCAGTGTGTCATAATTTCTAAGTCATTATCTTAATCACCATAATGGCCATTAATCCAATCACGTCCAACAATTTAATTTTGTCATGTCATACGCTGTCATCTCTTCGCGATGGTAGGCTGCACAGACGAGTCACTTCTCTCCAACGCCATCTGTCTCTGGTTGCTTGTAGCAGGCTAGCACCTGATAATCCAGTCCACGTCTTGATGTTATCCATCCAGGTTATTCTTGGTCTTCCACGTCTTCGGACTCCCTCCACAAGTCCAGTCATAACACTTCCTTCAATGCTCTCAATGTGCTGCCTCATCACATGACCGAAGTAACGTAACTTGTGGGATTTAATGTGCATCAGTAACTCCTTTTGAGTTCTAGCCATCTCATAGACTTGCTCAGTGGTCATCTTCATCCATGAGATCTTCAGCAACTTCCTGATGCACTTGTTCTCAAAAGCCTGAATACGTCTTTCTTCCTCTTTCTTCAGTGTCCAGGCTTCACATCCATATGTAGCTACTGGCCAGACCAAGGCTTTCATCAGTCTTAGTTTGGTGTTGGTGCTAATTGACTTGCTTTTCCACATCTTTGTCAATTTGACCATCACCAACATCCCCATGGCCATTCTTGTCTTCACTTCACCGGCACAATCTGATAAAAAAATTGGTTTAAAATAAGTAAATTTGGAAGTTTGTAGTCATACATTGAATAAATATCAGTTTGGACTTCTTATGCAATTTTCATAATTTTTTTTATAGTAAATTTGGATTTTTGTTGTTTTGTTAAAATACCAAGAGATTAACTATCAAAAGTAAATTTTTGGACCACGAGTGGCTCAGCGAACAAAGGCGCTGGCCTGAGAGAGCAAAAATTGGCCGTGCTCTCTGCCTAGCACTACTAAGTAATGTCAGCTGGCTCAGGCATCTGCCAGAAAATTCATCAGAACTGGAGATCCTGTGCTTTCCTCCTAGAGCATTGGCTGCCCGGCAGTAGTTCAAAAAAAGGCAGAAAAATGTTACAATGAATTGGAGGAGGCCTGTGCTAGTCTGCACCCTCCCAAGTCAGGGACATTGCAAGTAAAATGGGCAAGTCAACGAGTGGGTGGGATAATTGGCTACGAAATCACATTGGAGAGAAAAAAAGTAAAAAAATGTACATAAATAAAATGTCACTTTTTTATTTTTTATTGTGATGATTTGAAACATTTCTTCAGATTTGTGTTCAGGCAATTTCAGAGAACATATGGACAACAGCAGATCTATTATTTCAGATATAAGGATTAACATTGCAGTCCAAAATAATCCAAATACATTATATCATCTGTACACATGCACAAATTCAGATACTAATGTACACATTGTAACAGTGCACATATTCAGCTTTTGGTTACTTTATTGTGTTTTTCATTTTTTGATCTAAACATTCAGTTTTATAAATTGTTCTACTCCCTTTTTCCCTAAATCTGCACTACTTATGCATGTTGATTACAAACTTCTCAATGCTAACTTGAGTGAAAGCTTTCTGCAGCCACAAATGATGGAGAACATAATTAAATATCAGTCAGTTCCGTTTAATTTGGAAGTTGGTTTGGAAAATCTGGTCAGTCACATATAAATGACAGTGATTTGCATTTTTTTAATACAAAACAATTGCACCATTGGCAATGCAGTACTTATATGATCATCCTTTCTGCATTTAAGGCTTCATCTGCCATGGCTGAAGTGCCAACACACAATGACTCCAATGCATGTAATCCCCAACACCACCAGACACACACACACACACACACACACACACTCTTCATGGCAACACGTGATTCCTACTAGGGCAGCTTGAGTTTGGAATTAAGCAGCCTTTTCCAAATGCTTACAGCCAAATTTCTCAAACATCTGCTGTCCCCAGCAAGGGCACACACAGTACAAAAACCAACAAGCTGACTCTAAATATGTTGTAGTACATTTGCATTCATAATCCAGCTTCATAATGCTAATGACCATTTTATATACCATAATACCACTTACTAATAAAGCCTCATACAAAAGGGTTGATGCTTGTTTATACTATAAGGCAAGATTTGCTGGTGAAATTAAAGGGACAAGGGCACCACTAGGTGTGTGGACAGATTTAAAGATTTGTATGTTATTACATCTTTAGTTTAACTACAAGAAATGTAAATTTGTCAAATAGATCATCATTTCATTTATCATTCATGTACAACAGTACAACTGTAGCAATGATGGCTGATACAAAATACATGAAGTCTAAACTAAATAATTAAAGCTGAGGATTTGGAGACCTCTGTGGTATAACTATGTAATTGCACAACACATGCAAGAAGATTATGTGGTTGTGCTGTGGAGCCCTTCCCCAAGTGAACTCATTAGTTCACATTTGTTCAGAAGAACAGAAAAAAAATCTTTTTTAAAACTTGCTGAAGAAAATGTCTTCTAATGATAGATGTCCCTCACTGCTAGACTGTCCAACAGTGCCATCCCTCAGGCTGTCAGACTCCTTAATGCACATAATCTGACTCTCAGGGACTAAATATCACGGCATATTTGCACAGCACTGTATTTGTGTACATAATCACTACATACATTTGTACATTGGACTATAAAACTGCTGCTAAAATTATTATAAAACTGCTAAAAACACACAATATAGGCTGGAATCTTGCTTCCCACTAAATATCATTCAGTTCTATGTACTGATGTACTGACAAACATTACCTTTGTCCTTCATCCTGTAATGTGTCTTGGTCTAGTTAGACAAGCAGTAGTTTGTATTTATTAGGGTTGTTACAGTATTGAATGTTTATTGTTTGTTTTTCGTTGCATTCTGTGTTGCACTTGGTCCTGGAAGAACCTTGCTTTGTTTCAGTATGTACCTCTCTGAACCTCTTCAATATAAGACCTCTTGAAGTTGAACGATGTAAGTAAAAATAAGTAAGTAAAATTTATTTATAAAGCACTCTTAAAACAACTCACATTGACCAAAGTGCTGTACATCAAACCATAATAGAAGAAATAAATTAAAATATCTACAAATACACTCCACAAACAGACTAACAAATACATTGAGGAAAGCAGGTAAAATAAAATAAACAAATGAAATTAATCACTCCTCACTACTTAAAAGCCAGTTCATAAAAATAAGTTTTTAGGCGTGATTTAAAAACAGCAGCTGAAGGTGCTTGGCGAATATTAAGGGGCAGAGTGTTCCACAGCCTCGGAGCATAAACTGCAAAAGCACGATCTCCCTTAAGCTTCAAATAGGCCCTAGCAACATTTAACAAATTCTGTGTGGCAGATCTCAAAGATCGCTGTGTGGTTGGAAAAGACAGCAGATCACTGATATAAGCCGGGGCTTGACCATTCAGTACTTTAAAAACAAATAAAAGCACTTTACACTGAATCCTGTACTGAACAGGCAGGTAATGCAGCGAGGCCAGGACGGTGTGATATGGTCTCTTTTCTTTGTGTTAGTCAGTAACCTTGCTGCTGCATTTTGGACTAACTGTAAACGCTGAAATAGAGACTGGTTCATCCCAATATACAATGAATTACAGTAGTCAATTCTTGAGATAAATGCATGAATAACCTTTTCCAGGTCAGAAAAAGTGAGAAAAGGCTTAATCTTAGCAATATTTCTGAGCTGGAAAAAGCTGTTCCTTACCACAGAGTTCATTTGTTTATCAAATCTGAGGTCAGAATTAAAGACAACACCAAGATTTCTCACAGAGGTTTTCATACATGTAGACAAACAACCAAGGCTACTTGAGACACAGTCAGCGTCATGACCGCCACCAAAAATGATGACCTCAGACTTGCCTTCATTCAGATGAAGAAAATTGACTGCCATCCACATCTTAATGTCTTCCAGGCAGCTGGTAAGAGAAGCTAAAGAGCAATTATTATTTGGTCTAATAAGAATATCAGAGTTGGCACTGGCTCATGAAACCTGTTAGCCATTGTGGCTAAGGGGCTTAAAACTTTCTTAGCCACATAAGAATTTGACTAGCCACAGATTTAACAGATACCTGTGGCGAAGACAGTTAGCCACAGTAGCCACGCTTTAGCCTCAATTAGCCAATCCTAGCCACAGGCACTTACATGTACATGTACATTATATCAGAAATACATTGGTGTAATGGATTTCTGATCATATTTACAGATATTTATAGATATTTACTCTCTGTAGGGCAAATAAGAGTGATAAAAATGAAAATATAGAGCAACAATTGAATTCAAAATAAAAAATTTCCAATGTGTACAGCTCTTTGTCGACTTGTTAATTTATTCCAGAGACAGTCTCTCACAAGCCTGGGAATAACTGTAAAAATACTATCAATGAACAGACAGAATTATGGGATACTATAATTTTCTACGCGCGAAACTTCTCAACCAATCAGCATTTAGAGACCCATCTATCTCATTAATTATTTTGCGGTTATTTTCCTGACGATGTTGCTTCGGCCTATTTCGGGTGTTTACGGAGCAGCAGATAAACTAAAGATGGCGGACAGCTCGCAGAGTATTGCCGGATTTTGTGATTTTCGTGGCGATTTGAATTTGCCATGCGTTAGAAAATTGCTTTTAGCCAGCATATCGTACTAATGACATGTTTTCCTCGCCACACGCTCTCTGAGTTCGCCATTGGTGACGTGGCGAGCGGCCACTTCTCTTACCCTGAATATAAACCTGTATGTCGTCAGCATACATGTGAAAGCTGACATTATGCTTCCTAATAATTTGACCTAATGGTAGCATATACAAAATAAAAAGGAGGGGCCCTAATATGGACCCTTGTGGAACACCACAAGAGACATTAGCAGATGATGAGGAGTTATTCAAATTCACTGAAAAGGTTCTATTCTTGAGATAAGACATGAACCAATTCAGGGCATCTCCTTATAACCCAGCCCAATTCTCTAGGCGTCCAATTAGTATGTCATGATCAACAGTATCAAAAGCGGAAGTAAGGTCCAATAAAATGAGGATGGCATAATTACCTTCATCAACAATAACTAGTAGGTCATTTGTAACCTTCAGAAGTGCTGATTCAGTGCTGTGCATAGCCTTAAACCCAGATTGAAAAATCTCAAAGATACCACATTTGCTTCAAAATGGTAAGAGCTGAGAATATACAATATTTTCCATCAGTTTATGTTTAAGTTTAAGAATGTTAGTTTAGAAATAGGCCTGTAGTTACTAACCACCGCTGCATCAAGATTATGCTTTTATAGCAGTGGTGTAACTACTGCATGTTTGAAACATAATGGAACTGTGCCAGTGGTTAGAGAGGTATTAATGATATGCAGGACAAGTGGTCCCAATATTCCAAACGATGTAGGTGTCTTATCTAAGGATGTCATTATATTGTTATAATATTTAATATTCATGTAGCTTTTAAAAGGCTTAGAAGTCAGCATACGTTTTAAAATAAATACACTAAAGACACTTCTTATTTAGAGGGCATCACTGTAACTGTTGTTGTAAATTATTTATGTCAAACTCTACTGACTTCACAAATCTCGTTATTGCATTTATTTTAAGTTACAAAGATATAAATCTGAAAAGATAGAAATCTGTTTCTCCTAGAAAGGTGAATGTATAGTGGACCTTTATAGAAACAATTGAATCTTTACAACACTGTAGGATACATTCACATTGTTAGTACCTTCTTGGACAAGACTTGCTGTACAGTACCTTTTTATAACACTGTATGACATTCTGAAATCTAAAAATTTACTTAACTAAAAATTATTAGATGAATGCTGCATCTCAGACAACTCAGGACAGAAAGTCCTGATCTAGAATCAGTTTTAATTCATAAATTATGAAGGAATCTGATTGAAGATCAATTTTCTACAACTGTCTATAGTGGCTTCTTATAGTGGTGATGATTTATTTTTAAAGGGGACATATTATACCTCTTTATAAGCAAGTTAGAATAGGTCTATGGACTATAGAAAACATGAAGAGGTATCACCAGTTTCCGTGCCACTTTTAGTCCCTTTCAGAATGAGCTGTTTAATGGCTCTGTCACCTTTATGAAAATAAGATGTTGCTGGCCACGCTCCCCCCAATCCTGAGCATAATGGATTACCACATGTGAAAATGACAGAACACAGAGGCGCTATTCAACTGCGTATATGTTCGACCCTGAGTCAGAGCCAGAGCTAGAAGAAGAGGAGTCACATGCACAAACAGCTTCAAACACCTTCTGTCACACACTTTCTCTCTCTCTCTCTCTCTCACTCTCTCACTCTCTCTCTCTCTCTCTCTCTCACTCTCTCTCTCTCTCTCTCTCTCTCTCTCTTTCATAATGCTCGGTGTCTATGAAAACTTGTGCTTGTAAAAACAGCAACAATAAGGAAGCCATTGAAATGGCTAATAGAAGCATAAGATTCCTGACACCAAATTCTTTCAACTGACTCACATAAACAGATGGATGATTTTTTCCCTGCTTGGAGTGTTTAAAGGAGCAGTAGAGACCCAAGTGGAAATACAAAAATACACAAAAGTTTTGTATAATATGTCCTCTTTCAAGTTTATAGTACATCAAATAGTGTCTTAAACAACATCAACTAGTCTGTGAGAACTTTGAGTAGGTTGAGAGAAGCTATGGTGGTATTTTCTTGGAACTTTCTGGACTATTGAGTTTTACTGATAGTCCCACAGATCCAGTTCTGAATGAACGAAACAAAATTGGGAAATTGGCTTGGCTGACACTAGTATGATTTCTGTGTGGACTGATCCTTTAGTTGTAGTGTAGAATTATGAAAATGGCATATTTCTAAATGCTTTGCTCATTTTCTACAAGAATTATTCTAACAAACAGGAAAAAAGTGCTACGTAAATAAAACAGAGTGTATCTGCTGGTGCATATCATTGAAACACTAAACTCCCTTAATAACCCTCCAGATAAGTTACAGTTTTCAGTTTTTGGAGCAGCCCTTGAATTTTGGCAAATGTATGCAGGGAATGTCCATTTGTCCTCCCTCCTTCTGTGAAGGCTTAGATAAAAAGAAGCATCCAGCTTTTTCACTATGGTGCATTTGTTTGAGGCTCAGGTCCTTGGCACTCTCCTCTTTTCAGCAGGGATATAAAGCTGCCAGATTATGCCAGCAAAAATACTGATTTCTGGCACCAAAAAGCCACCAAAGCTCATGCTTTTAAAGAGGAATTCCACTGTCTTTTCAAAAATGTCTACATAACATAATCATTCAAATGTACACAAAGTCATTGGAAGTGTTTGATGTGAAGTGTCCTTGAGAAACATATGGAGGCAGAGCTGTTCACAGTGATGGTGAGGAGCAAGGCATATGAAACTTTTAATGCCTCTAAAAGCTACATCACAGAAAGCTTACATGAAATAATAATCAGTATATTCAGCCTGATGCCTGAGACATTTAAAAGAGATGTGAGAAAAGATTATGGCCTAAATTGTATTTTTTATATCTTGTTTATATTAAAATCCAGTCATATACATCAAAATAGCCAAAGGAAGCATTTTTAATGTAAAAACTACCATTAACAACGCTACAAAAAGGTAGAAGACTCAAAGGGTCATTGGGTATTGCAGATCATACATAAAATATATTCGTGTTGTACACATTGAAACCTTGGAATTAACTGTAAAACACTAATTGACTGTGCTGTGATTTAAAGTAGCTGTGATTTAAAAAAATGTGGAATTCCCATTTGAGTGAAAATCAAACAAATGCATCAGTTTTGGAGTACATTAGGTGAGTACACTCTCAGAAAAAAAGGTAGCATTCTGTACCTATAATGGTACAATCGCTCGTCACTGTGGCAGTACCCCTCAAGGGTATGGATGTGTACTGTTATCAATAGTGAAAAATGCGTACCCTTACTATTTGTACCTTAAGGGTGGAATTTTGTACCCTTGGAGACAAAGTAGTAACTTTCCCACCCCATGGTTGCAGGTACAAATGGTGGACCTTTTTCAAACGGTACATATAGGTTCCCATGGGGTACTGCCACAGTGACAAAATCAACTGTACCTTAAATATGACAGTTTTGTTCCTTTTTCTGTTCTTTCAGGTGACACTTTTGTACCTTTAAAAAATTTAATGGGGAGAAAGGTTTTTATTAATTATTGTAGTTTATTAAAAGTTTCATAAATTAATATTATAAATGAAAACATGAAAATGTTAACAATTCATATGAAAACACTGTTCATTGACATTACAGCTGTCCATGTGAAGTAAAAAATTATTTGCCTCTACCCATTTGTAGACCCCTGCCCTCAATGCTTCTGGTAAACTAAACCAAACAATTTAACATTACATGTTTCATAGAAGCATCTGTTGTTGTTTAACTTGACTTGTTGTCTTAAAAAGAGTGAAGCATTCATAAGTACATTCATGTACTTTTCTAAGTTTGTACCTACACAGCTGCAAAATAGTACTATGCAAGTTCGAACATGTACCTTTAGAGGTACAGTTACTGATGGGGTACAGTTTTGTTCTTCAAAGTACAGATTTTGTACCCTCACGTACCTTTATTTCTGAGAGTGTGTGATGTGTGTCACACACACACACACCCATCAGTTTTAACTAGGGTATCACCAGCTGCTTAGTTGCTTAAACAAATGATTCTATAGCACACAATACAGCTGACCTGAAATAGCAGAGCTTATGGTCTATCTTGTGCTCTTCAGACATATAACATGACCAGAGGACAATGAGTGCTCTGGAAGCAGCTCCATAGGTGCAGATTTGGCTCAGAAGGCAGATTCTGCTAACATTTACCAGCACAGTCTGGCTCAAAGCCTAGAGACACTGCAGGCCACTGCCAGCTGTTACCAACACTGTGTGAATAGGAGATTCCCAACACACTGACCTGTTCACTCTGCAGAATATGAAGGTTGACTCTACCTCAGTTCAGTGAACCATAGATACAGTAAAATGCTAATGTTTTTCTTTTACGTTTTCTGTAAGTGATAATAGATTCACTACAGAGAACAACAAATTTAAAGAACTCACTGTTTTATGCATTTACCATGGCTGTACATACTGGGCCTAGGGGTTAAACTCAGCTCTGCAGTAGAAAGATGGAACTTTAGTTCAAGTAAATCAATTTCTCACCTTTGTTTTGTCTGACCGAGTAATAATTCATTAAAGTAAAATGTTTACAGATAAGCAGTTTGTTACTGTTTATTGTAGCTATAAATGTACAGAACAAAATGCCTACAAAGACCTAGAACTTAATTATAGAATCGCCATCATCAGATGATCAATAGTCATGGAGGACTTCAGCCAGGTTGCAAAACTGCACAGATGCCATGCTGCTACGTGCTCATCTTTTTTCAATGTCATGGCCCAATAAGCAGGTGGCAAATGGTGTTTCAGGGGCACTAATACGGACTGATGCACTTATACAGAAGAGGCATATATGCAAGTGGCCATTCATGGCCATTATGCTAGTGAAACTAAGATGGCTAGAGATCACTGCAATAACTTACTTGCATTAAAGTGATAGTTTAATTTGGTTTTCCTCTTACATCAGATTAGTCCATTGTTTGTCGATTGCATGTACATTCAAAGTTCACCTGTAAAGGTTAGGTTTAACATAAATTAAATAATTATTAATTATTAATAAACATTAATACATTGTTTAAAAAATATTATTCATAATATATTATTCATAAATACTACTTATTATTAATAATATACTAATAATAACTATTCATAGTTATTATTAATAATTCTATATTGATCTTGATATAAATTATTAATCAAATACGAATAGACGGTTAAATATTAATACAATAAAACTCAAATTCTTTCAATTCAATTCAAATTCTTCAAATTCTTTCAAATTCTTTCAAAAACATTCAATTCAATGTTTTGTAGTTTTCTATTTACTTTTAAATTCACTGTTCCCTTTGTGGTTTGAATAGTTCTAAAGAATATAGCACAACTTCATTACCACCAATTTTACACTAATTTTTGGAATGTATGGTCAATACACCTCTTTTACATAAAATTATGCCTTGTTTTTGAGTAAAAATAAGCAGTTAACACAGGTCAATTTGACCCAAAGACCACAGAAGGGTTAACTATTAATATTTCAACATAATCTACTCATCCAAAGCTTTCAAACCCAGACACTATGCAAACACCCAACATGTTAACAACTTACAGTGGCAGGTGAACACGAAATCCTTGCCAAATAGCTGTTTACAACCAGATGGAGTGACAGCAAAGACGGCCAATCACACATTAGCAAGAAACGGCAGAGCCAATCAATGAGATTGTGGGTGGTCTAAAAGGAAACAGGCTTCAGCTTGAGTGTACGTTTTCCGCTTGGTCCTAGTGCTTGACCCATCTCCATTTAATATAGCCTAACATTGTTTTTAAACAGTAAAAAGTGCAGGGGACATTCCCCCCCAAATTATGTTTGTGTTTGTATGCTTTTGATACTTGGTGCAACAATAAAAATGTCAATGAAAGAGTGGACAGACTTTTCTTGTAGCCAAACCAGTTAAATGCTAATGTTTCACAATATGTTGGGGAATATAATATGAAGTGAAAGGAGACGTGTAGTATTATTTTACTATCAAGTGTCTCAACAGTTACAGTACCATCATCATTTGCATTTAGATTAAACTTTTTGCCAATGTGATTTTGCACACAACGGAATTTGACCTCCGCATTTAACCCATCCGTGCAGTAAAGCTCACACAATAGTGAACACGCTAGACTATGAGAACTTCTGCAGTCATGACCTATCTGGGGATCGAACCTGCAACCTTCTGGTCACCAGATCCCTAACCACCAGGCCATGGCTGCCCCTAAGTACATTTATTTAAGTACATTTCAGCTTCATGAAACAGAAATAAGACTATTTATGGGCAGTAAAGACCAAAGTGGATTTTTATACTAGACAAGGGAAGACAGACTAAATACATTTTTGTGTACTGCTGACCTCTCCTATGTTATACATGCTATGTGTTAATTTAAAGGCTTAAAGTTAATGCAGATGGTTTTAACTAGCCTGTGTCCTGGATGTGTCACTGTTTTATATCGTAATGATGTACATTGTAGCATTTGTTTGGTATTCTATTATATGTACTATCATTGTAAACTATTTGGTCACCATTGACAGGTGAACTTCTGCTACTGCTAAGTTAAGCTTAAGAGAAAATCCCCTGTTTCCAGGCAACCAAAGACACCACAGAACATGTAGCGAAAGAAAAGTATATTAACTACCTCCTTAAATGGTAATATGAAGGAACAAGCCTAATGATACGGCAAATTAAGTCCATTACCACTTTGAACTGGTATCGTTAATTGTGACTGTGGATTATATGTGCATGGTATGCAGTCTAGTGCAGGACAATATAACACCTCTATGAGATTTCTATGGGATTGTTATGTGCCTGGTTTCCCCAATTTCCCAATAGCATAGAAACACACAAGGACAGCCTGAAAACTCATAAATAAATCTGTAATCCACTTTGTCCTGTAATGATGTGTTTCATAATAAGCCAGCTGTGTTAATGATACTGTCCAGCCATGCTCACAATTGGGGTCCATGATGAAGCAACACATCATGCTGGAATCATGAAACAGCCAGCAGCAGTGATTACATTATCAGCAGTTCCTCACACACATGGGCTGGTAAACAGAGCTAAGCATCAGCTGGTTATTTTCCATTAATACTAACATTGTTCCACTATGCTCAGCCTGCTGGTGCAGTTAATCTATCCACCCTTCACCCACAAATGCTCTCTGTGGTAGCAACTGTTGCCAGGTCGGACAAGCTTTATAGAACACTGGGGGGGGGAAACGTGAAACATCATAGAGCAACTTGATGCTTTTTGCTATTCAAAATACTACTGAGGTGAACTAGACTGTGGATCTGTCTCAATACTGAGTGAGCTGTCTAAGTAGACAGTGTCTACGTTGGCAGATGTCTAAGTAGTGGCATGATGGTTAGGAATCCAGTCTTGTGATCAGAAGGTTACCGTTTCAATCCCTGTGCAGGTAATGACTGAAGTACCCTTGAGCTAGGCACCTTGCTCCCTGGATGCCATGGATCGGTCTGCCCACCGCTTTGGCCACATGTCCTCACAGCCTTGTGAGGAGTTAAATGCCAAGGTCTACTCTTATAAGACAGATAGATTAATGAGATGCTCTTGTTAGACAGTGATGACATCACTTATTACCGCACACATTTATCATTTATTTAATCAGCATATCACCACTATAGATCCTTCTGCAGTTTTTAGAAATTTTAGTAGAAATATATGTAAGAATAGCTTAAATTTAAAAATCATATCGCTGCTTGCCCTGCTGCTGGCTGCTCTGCTTGTGTCTGCTGCACTGCACTGCATTGTGGGATTGCCTTAATGACTGAGAAAGCATTTGATGCTCTCTTGATATTCAGTCAAAATCAGGTATCTCAGTTAGCAGCATTTCTGTGATGCTGTGCCAACAGGTTTGAGGTTTGAGGATGGCAGTATGGACAGATGTCATTGCCCGCTGACGCTCTAATGGCTGTTCTTTCTGGTTTCCTTCCTTCTCCTACTAGCAATGATCAGACTAAAGCTTTCAGGCTATTACACTTTTAATTTGACCCCATATGGATGAAATTATCACTATTATTATCATTTCTGTTTTACACTACAGCACAATGTCAGACTTAACTGATGATGTAAATCTCTATCAGTAGTCTGATCAGAGGAGGATGGATTCCCTTTGTGAGTCTGGGTTCCTCCCAAGGTTTCTTCCTCCAGCCTCAAGGGAGTTTTTCCTTGCCACTGTAGCCTTTGGCTTACTCACATTGGGTTTTTTTGCATCTAGATTCAAACTATCTTATGCCAATTATGTAAAGCTGCTTTGTGAGAACGTTCGTTGTAAAAAGCACTATATAAATACATTTTGATTGATTGATTGATTGAAGATACCTAATTCTAACCCTAACTGCCTTCTTCTTGGGGGCACAAATTCACTAAGTAATGAGACAGACCACATATGTGCCTCCAAGAAGAAGGTTGTCTCAATTCTTAGATGCCTTGTTTTGACCGAATATCGAGAAAGCATTGATTGCCTCCTCAGTCATTAAGACAATCCCACAATGCAACGTGATGCATCTCATGTTTGCATGTCACTAGGTATTGAAATAGACCTTATATGATCAAAAATGAGTAGACACGCCCTCATAAGATCTTCCAAAATCAAGGGTTATTAAAGATTTTGTCCTACTGTTCTGCAATAACAGCATCTACTCTTCTGAGAAAACTTTACTCTGGATGTTGGAACATCGCTTTGAGTTGAATGCGTTCAGCCACAGGAACATCAGTGTGGTCAGGTGCTGATGTTCAATAATAATTTTGGATCTTCAGGTAGCCCCAAAGGTGTTGAATGGACCATCATCATTCCAGAGAAAGCAGTTCCACTGTTCCACAGCCCATTGCTGTAAGCTATAACCCTCTAGCTGACACTTGTCATTGGGCACAGTGATTTCAAGGTCATGACTGATTGCTCCAAAGCTTTCTATTGCATTAACAATGCTATTCTAGGGGGATTACATATGCTAGGTGAGGATGTCAGGAATGGATGCACCTTAAAGCAGCTGAGCTAAAGATGTATGTGTATACCTGATATAAATAGTATAGCTGTTTCTAATTTAAACTAATAATGTGGGAACAACAAGGATGAATTGGCAACCATGCTGATGCCAACCCAAAATAATACAGCCCAACTAAAATCCTCTGAATTGTTTGCTGCAATTTTTCATTAGGTTGAGTGGAATTTTTCCATGTTCTGTTAATATGTACCATAACACTATTTCACTGCTGATGAAGGTTTGTGTCACACCTTCCCAGGTCCTTATTTTAGCCCGCCAAAGCACCCCAGAGGTGGTTGCCATGGTTTCATGTTGACATTGTGTTCCCGTCATGAGATCTCGTCGAGCAGCTGTCAAGATCACCTTTAAATCCACTTCATGCTCTAAAAAGTTCAGAAAGTCTCCCCAAATGTTTTGAATGTGAAAGCTCTGAGACATCTCCTTCCAAGGGTGTCTTCCTCACATTGACTGAGTTTCTACAAACTATTCAGGTGACCCGAACAGACCCCGCTGACCTTAAATGAAGCAGGTCAGTCCAATCATGGTGACATGGACTGTGATAGTAAACTGTGTGTCCTCTGTTAAGTGCTGGTAACATCATGTTCCTCTCCAGGGACCCTCATGGATGGATATATTCTTGTAT